>JAYJMB010002244.1:0-15524 GCA_036873735.1 Pouteria campechiana
GTATATTTAGGAATCAAATAGGTGCAAAAGATGAAGTATTAGAAAAATAAAATATGACATTTTGCATTCTCATCAGTCTTATAGCTTTAGCGATTTGTCTGTTGAGTTTTTCTATTGTAAGTAATAGACAAAATGTTGGATCTTAGATGAGTTTTCTTCATGCCTTTGTCTGATGGAACATTTCTCTACTTTGTCTGTTAACAGTAAATGATCACTAATGAATACTTTGCTCTGCTAGACGGTCCTTATTTCTTTCGCTTTGTCTGTTGATAGTGGATGATCATTGGCTCACTTGTGATAAATGAAGTCTCTACTTTGCCATACGATTCTTGGTTCTCCGCTTTGTCTATTGATGGCAAATGAAGGTTTTGTTCTGCTGGAAGATCTTCACTCCTTCTGCCTTTGTCTGTTCTCATTAGATGACCATTGGTTCAACTGGTGTTTTGCTTATAATAGACAAAGTCCATTATATGCATACTGTCTTGCATCCATCAAATATAATCTTTCACTTTGACAAATGAATGGAAACAACTGAGTACTTTTCATTTGTACTTTGTCTGTTATGACACTTCATCTTTTATTTCTTTACTTGCCTAAGCCTTGACCCTATATAATATATTTTCTATGCTCATTTTTCTTAAGTTCTGCAACTTGATTTTGCATGCTAAAAACCTAGCAACAACCATTAGTACATAATCTTTAATCAAGTTTTGTTTGTCATCAAAACCATGCATTTGTATCAACAAGTAGGCCTTCTTTTATTATTTTTTTCAAAGAAATTGGGATAAGGAATATCCCATGATTACAGGCACATGTTTTCTTAATGTTTATTATGTGGTTGGGATGTGTGATCTGTGAATGGTTAGGGATAACGAGTATACCATTGTTTTACCTTAACTTTTGTTTTATTTATCATGTAAATGATTGGTACTAGTAGGTGTCCCAAGAATTTGTTGAATGATTTAATTTCAGCATGACTAGGATTGAGTTAATTATGTATTGCCCTTTACTATTATCAATGAATTGTTTATTGAATTAAATCTTGATTATTGGCTTCACATGTTATAGGATTTGAATATGTTGGTTATTGATTATAGATTTCTGCATATTTTAATTACCTACTTACTGAGTTTGCCTAGACTTATGCTTTCTTATTTAAATTTTTAGCTGACAAGTCAATAACAAATCCAAACTATGGGCTGTGGCTTATAAGCAAGATTTGAAGATATTCTTCTAGTGCTATGATGGTATGATGGATTGGGATTGTAATCCCATTGTGTAATTGTATAAGTATATTTAAAATATTTTTATAATCAGATGTATTGGCATGTCATATGGTTTAATTATTTATATATGAATGAAACTATAATTCAAGTGATGTATATTGTCATCATGATCAATTCCAATACTATCTTTGGGTGTGGGTATAATTTTTGTAGTTAGTATTAGTGCTTTATAATTATTGAATTATCAATTTTATATGAGTAAATGAATGCACAAATGTATAGCCTAGCCTCTTATTTAAGGGAGACTCTGGCAGATTTTTGGCCAAAATTTCCCCTAAGAATGAGGAAAATATAGTGTAACAGTAAAACGATTAAGCCCAAGGGTGGGGCATTATAGAATGGTATTAGATCCAAGTCGTTACCTAATACCAAGAGTGATGAGCCCAGAATCATGATGACAATGATTTTTAGAAGAAATAAAAAATGACATGCCAATACAACTTATGAGAAGAATATTAGAATGTAAGGGAAATGTCAATTGTACATTGAAGGTGTGAGTGAGGGGAAAGAGATATTTAAGAATTTGTATAAATGATATTCATAGGAAATTAATGTGCTAGTGTTGTGATGGCATAGATATGGTTTCATTAAATGTTTATATAAGATGAGATGACAAATAATTGTTGTGATTACCGTAGCGTAGTGAAAGCATAATGGTGCCCATAAGCACACCCTATTTGGAGAATTGATTATTATGTTTACAGTGTGTGTGAATTTGAAATAATAAAATTGTAAAGTTTCCTGACTCGATGTTGGAAAATGAATTTAGTTTAGTTTGTTTGCTTAATTGGCTTGTGACAAAATCTTTAGATTTAGTAGATTAATATGATTGTATGATCACTAGTTGGTTGGTTGCTTGATTTGATTTGACATGGTATACTACGACATAATTTCTAGGTATTTATCAAGATAAATGACTCCATTATGTAATTTAGTATGAAATTGAGTTTGTTAATTTGATTGAGAATTGGACACAACTTGGATTGAGGATGTTTTATGAACTAAAGTTCAAATGCATTCTTGGATTTGGATATTGGTTGTAATATAAGTGTTATGTAATTGAGTTTGGATGCCTATTTTAAGAACTGATTGGCATTGAATTTTGCTATGGGCTATAAGTTAAATTATTGGACTACTTTGACTAATTTATATGATTGATGAAACATGGTGTATGTGTAATGTGACATTGCATGATATGACCCATGAAGCATCTGGGCTAATGTGGCGATAGGATGATTGGAGGTTGTTATGGTATTAGGATGGCATGAAGATGTACATGTTGTGGATGCTTGGTTGCTTCATTAAACTAAACATATGATTGAGGTATATGTTTGAGTTTGGCTATTTGAATGAGGTGTGGACATTTGGTTATTTGGTTGAGGTTTAGATATTTGGCTATTGATTGAGGCTTAGGTGCATGACTGAGGTACATGCCTGGATTTGGATGCCTCTTAGACTAGGGATTGATATGTATTTTAGGTTTGGATGCCTGCTAGAATATGATCATTGTGAATTTGGGTTTGAGTGCCTATTGGGATGGCTTACTTGGTTATTTGGGATCCTCCCATGAAAGGGGCTTTGTTTGATAATGCTGCTTGTAATGGCGAAGAGCCCCGATCAGCCTATTATGTGAGACTCCTTTGTTTATTTATTAGGTGTGGATGGAGAACTTGTGATCTCTAGGTTGCAATGAAGGCAAAATACCATGTGATCATGGATTCTGCAACATTTGTAGCCAAATTGCAGGGATAGACTGGAACACACCAAAGTTGTAAGGAAGTTGAGTCCATTTGGTTGGTGTTGAGTCCACTTTGATGATGGCTAAGCCCATTTGGATTGTGGTTATATCTACTTCATTTATGGCTAAGTCCACTTGGATCACGATTGTGTCCACTTGGTTAGTAGCCTCCCAAGCATGATATTGATTGGTAGTAGGCGAGATACAATGGATAATTAGAATGAAAGTACAAATAGCGATGTACTGAAATAGAGAAGTAGAGTCGATTGGATTTGACTAGTATCTTAGTAGACTCCTAGCTAAAAAGGAATGAATTTTGTATTGAATGGTATCATGTGAACTTTTGTGCTGAATTATATAGTGTATGTTATAAACTGTGAGTGTTATTTGGCAGCTTTTATGGATGGAATTGACTGCTATAAATGATGGTAAGTCCATATATTGTGGAATAACTTTGCTTGTGAGCAATTTGATTTTGATGAAATGTTAAGTGTGCTATCATGGTTTAATTGACTTGAATTGATTGATACTGTGGTTGATAACCCTGTGTATTCACTACATGATTAACATCAAAGGTGGGGATGAGCATAAGCTATTTGGGTAATGCATTTTGATTAATGGAACTAATTGATGAAATTTATATACTTGGGATATGTATATAGATGGTTGAAATTATGTAATATGATATATATTGTGCCAGTATTGTTATGAATTGATAGACAAATTGAATGTTAAGATTGTATAGCCTGGACTATGACTCAATGTGTATCATTAGTATTATATCAATATAGTCTTTTCAAGGTATCATTATTATTATACATTATTTCATCAATAGCATTAATATTATACACTGTTGTGTAGTCCAAATTTGATTAGTATTGTGATAAGTGAATATGCCTTGGAAAGTGTAGATGTTATGACAACATGGTCCTTGGTTTGGGTAATCGATAATCTTGGTGGAACAATGAGGGCACCAGGTGGTGTTTTAGGAAATGAAAGGCTTTATTGATAAAACAACATTAAGAAAATGTAGGTGCATGAATAAGGATATTGGAGAATATGGCAACATAAAAGCTTGAATATGTGTCTGAGCTACTATTGAAATTGCATATGAGCCTAAGTTGTAAAGACGTGGTTCTCATTGACATAACATTATTTATGATTGTGTGTGGCATGAAATTGAAGTATAATCTTCATTTTTGAGTGAGTGATTAGAAAATAATATCTTTCATGCTTATGGATAAAAGTAGTGGAGTTGGATAACCTTTGATCAGAATTTGTCAAAATAAACATGCCTTGTATGATCATACATCAAATAAACATGCCTTGTATGATCAAGACATATGATCACTGAGATACAACTTGCATGGGTCTCACGTGTATACTATGTAATGGTTCATATGACTAGATTTGTAAACTTGAGTAATAACAATAATCTAATCAAATTCAAGTTTCGAGGATAAAACTTTTTATAAGGTGGATGGTTTGTAACACCCAGGGTGTTGAAAATAGGGGCTAAATGTTTTTTTTATGTATGTATAAGGATGGATTGAGGTAGAGAAATTTTAATGTTGTTTTGTATTGTCTTGAAATGACATGATTTAAGTATATGTGAATCATGTATCAATTACCTGAAATGGTGAATAATAATGTATATATTGTTTGAAATGACATGATTTAAGTATATGTGAATTGTATATTAGTTACCTGAAATGGTGAATAATAACGTGTATATATATGTATATATGAATGCTTATATGAGTCAATTCCTAGTTAAATAAGGGAAATTATTGGAGATTTTGATGATATATTATATAGAAAAATCATAGCTAAAAAGGTATGGGCAATAAAGAACCAAAGTGGAAAAGAAACAATGTATATGAATTTATACAGTTGGGACAAAATTGTTAGGTGATTTAAATTAGACTAATTCCATCATGTGTGCAATTTTATATAGCTATTCAAAGGAAATAATAGAGGTTTATATTGATCATATTTAATGTGAAAAATGGTGGATAAAAATGTCAAAAAATGAGTGAAATAAAGGTGAGAAAAATCAAAGAAATTGGGGGTAGCGAATTGGACGTTACGACGCCCAAATCTATCCTCGCGGTGTTGTTTTGTAGAGAGGGGATGGGGGCAATGGCCAGTGGATTTGGTGTCGTGGCACCGGTGGTGCAGTGAGGTGGTGTTCAGCCATTTTAAGCTCATTTCGCCCATTTTTTATTTCTTTTTTCTTTTTATCTATCCCATGCCCAAACCATTTCCCTAGTCCTTTCCATGCCAATTTTTTGTCTTGATTCACTAGGAAACAAGATGATTTAGCTAGATAATTACACAAACATGCATTGAGCATGGGTTTTAGCTGTTTGGAGGGTGACGAAAGGAAAGAAATCACATTTTGTTGCAATTCGTGGAAGATTTTGGAAGATCAGAGCTTGACTCTTCATTGTCAAGTGGAAGCCACACTTGAATTCTATGGTGAGCTTATTTTCCCCCACTCAATTCTGTGTTTTCAACATAGTTAGGGTATTGTGAATAGTGAGAGTCAGGAAAATGGCATGAATTGTGGTATGGTTCATGGGCAAATTGATTTTTGTACGTATTATCCTAGTTTTGGAATGAATTAGACCTGAGAGAATCTGATTATGTCATTGTTCATGAATTATAAAAAGGGGATTTTTCATATAAAGGGCTTAAGCTGTGAATTGGATAAAATAAAAGCTGATGTGACTAGTTCTTATGAGTAATTATAGGTTGAGTATGTGATCTAATGAGTGTATGTCATGGGGGAAAGGGTTTATCAGTGGATTGCAGTGTTTTTGAAGTAAATTGGGCATGGAAACTCTTTGTAATTTGCTATTCATGAATTTGGAAAGGTCATGATGTGTAGAAATTGTGTACAATGAACTAGAAATGAATTGGTCAGAACATTTATTAGTTGAATGATGTATCCCAATTGTTTGATTAAAGATTTGAATGAAACATGAAGTGTGTTATAGGATTTGATAGTGGCCCTTAAGTTATTAGAAGAAGACATTAAAATAGTATACTTGTTGCATTGAATAGATAGTTAATGACTGGTTGAGAAAGGACCAAGTTTTGATGGCTAATTAAGAAAGTGTTTGTAAATGGACGAGGACTTAGATAAGTTGTGGCATATAGAAAATTGTTAAATTGACTTAGATAATTCACTTAGAACTACTCTTGTATGATATATGTAAATGGAATTATTATCCTTGTAGGGAGCAGAGATGAGAAGCAAGTCATAAAAATTGAGGAATTATGGAATTGTACTTCGCTAAGGTAATTAGGCTTCTTTTATTGTTTTATAAATGAAATTGATAAGGAATATCCCATGATTATAGGCACGTGTTTTCTTAATGTCTATTATGTGCTTAGGATGTGTTATTTGTGAATGGTTAGGGATAATGAGTATCCCATTGTTTTACGTTATTTATTATTTTATTTATCATCTAAATGATTGGGACTAGTAAGTGTCCCAAGAATTTATTGAATTGATGTTGATTTCGTCATGATTAGGATTGAGTAAATTCTGTACTGCCCTGTACTGTTATCAATGAATTATTTATAGCATTAAATGTTGATTATTAGCTTCACATGTTATGGGATTTGAATACGTTGGTTACTGATTATGGATTTTTGCATATTTTAATTACTTACTTACTGAGTTCGCTTAGACTCACGCCTTCTTATTTAATTTTTAGCGGACAGCTTAGGTAAAGAATTGTGACGCCCTAAAATTTTGAGGCAGCGTGAAATTTGTTTCTTTACTTGCAAATGAATAAAGTGTGTATGGTTTTCAAAATGAGGAGAAATTAAAAAGATAAATTAATAAAATTATGAAAAGCATGACTACGGATATGCGTATTATGGTTTTTGAGATAGAATGACATTGAAAAAGTTGCAAAAAGTAGAACAAATTGGGTTGCATATATATGTATTACTATGCATCGCCAGAGCACCACAAGTGGAGCAAGATATAATGCTTCACCAACCATTCCAAGTCCCGATTCACATTCTAGCCCTCTCCCTAACATCCCCAAGCTTGAGAAATTCTAGGTTTTTAATGATTTCACCAATTTGATTTGGGGAAATCAATGGCAAAGCATGCTACATCAGTCTAGTACGTGGAAAATGAGAAGTTAATCACATTTGAGTAGGAGAAAAGAAAAGAAAATTGGAGAAATCACCCTACGACTAGATTTTGCAGAAACCAATCAAAGGAAATTAACAAGTAATTCTTTACACAAGTTTTTTTATGCGAAATCTCTAAATTTTGACTCATGGGGCATGGATTATGAAGAAATGGAAGTGGTTGGGTTGGAAATTTGGGGAAATGAGAATTTATTAGTGAATACAATCAGATGTATCATTAATTAAGATAGAATTCATGTTAAAACATGTTTATGTGTAGTTTAGGTAAGAAACCCTAAGCTAGTTATAGCTAGAAATGGGAAATTTGAAAGTTGCATATCAAGTGTTCAATGAAATGATGTTAAGAAGGCTATAGTACAAATAACTTTTGTTAATGGACCCTTAATTGTCTCTTAGTTGAGATTCAAAGTGGGTAATTGGGTAAACCCTAGATTGGGGATTAATAATGATTTGTAAACACTAACTAGATGTAATTGATAATGGAAAGTGTATTCAACATATAGGATTTGTAAATCTTTGTATTGGACATGGAATCATTGAATTTAAGATCAAAGAGGGTGTGGTTCTTCATATACAGGTTAGCAGGTTTTGTTTTTTTGTGTTTTGGTATTGAATTACTTAACCATCTTCTTAATTGGGTATTCTGGGCATTTAATGTGATTATTATGTGATGATCATCATATAAGTTAAATGTGATATGAATGAATGAGTATTTGGATTGTAGAAGATTAAGAAGAAATTATTGATCTCTTTTGTATTGAGTCAATAATCATATGTGTAGGCTTAAGTAGCAACATTCAGTTTGTTCCATGATAAGTTTAGACTATGTGTTGCATCAGATACTCAGGTATTTGATATTCAAATGAATACTATTATCTGTGGATGTAATGAATAGTGATTATGGTATGAAAACAAGGTAAATCAAGGTTTAAAAGAAATGGTTTAACATACTAAATGATGGAGCCAAGAAATGGAACAAAAACAGTTTGGAAAATGGGCAACTGAATGTTGAGCTATGGCTAAGGAAAAATAAGAAGACAAAACATGAAGTAGGGAATTTTTTAGCCGCGGCTCAAGGACATCCATGTGAAGAAAGAAATTTTTGAGCCACGTCCCATGAATTCAAAGCCGTGGCTCAGGAACGGCTAAGTGTGGTAACGCTGAGTAGGGGATTTCTAAGCCATGGCTCAGGAATCCTGAGCTGTGGCTCAACTAAAGTGACATGGTAAAAATTTACATATATATATTATGTTATTTAAATAAGATATTTCCTTAGGACCTTAGAAAAAGGTTTCATGGAAAATCAAAGATATGAATTGGATGTTGTAAAGATATGAAAATAAAACATAAAAGGATAGAATTTATTTAAGTGGTTTCGTTTCTATAGAAAAAGGATTGTCCAAGGATGGCATTGTTATGATTATGATACGCCTGGCTAGCATGGTGGCCTATATGGCATGAGGTGATACACCTAGTTGACATGAAGGGCCATATGACTAGATGTGATATGCCTAGTTGGTGTGGTGGCCTATATGGCTAGATGTAATATGCCGAGATGGCGTGGTGGCCTGGATGGCTAGATATGATATGCCGAAATGGCCTGAGGACTTGTATATAGTTAGATGTGATATGCCCGAATGGCATGGAGGTCATATGGGCAGATATGAATACGTCAGGATGGCATGGAGAATTGGATGGCCTAGTATATGTGACTTACTTGAGATGGTTGGAGATGATGCTAATTTGAGAACAGTAAAGGTTCATTATGGCATTATTTGAAACATTGTATGTTGTGAACTTGTTTATGCATGTGAATATCTTATGATTATAATAATTTGTTGTTTACTTAGTATTCAATTGTATGCCTTCTTACTGAGTTACTCAGACTCACCCTATTTAAATTTTGGTTTTTAGTTGATAGGCTTGAAGACGGAGACCAATGTGGGGTTGGGGCTCAAGATCGGTATAGGCTATGAGTTGTAACCATTGAGCTTCCACCAATATGAAAATTTTCTTTTGATAATTTTTAATGTGTATGTAAATTTCAAATTTTAAATTTGTCGTGTATGCTATATAAAAATGTGTATAAATTAAGTTTGGTTGGCATGTCATGATATAGGAGAGGCATGAAATCTATCTTACTACCTCCATCACAATGTGACTTTCGATCCTAGGCAACTGAGATGAATGGGGTTTGCTTATGTTGATTTCAATATACATGATGATGGATTGTATAGGTTGGAAATGGACAATACAGGGGAGACTCTGTATAGAGTTCCTAGTGAAATTGCCCTACAGTAACGCCCGAAAAGTGGGGCGTTACAAGAATCCCAACTGTGGGTTGGGGCTTATGAACAAGATTTGAAGATGTTCTTCTGGTGGTATGATGGTGTGATGGATTGGGATTGTAATCCCATTATGTAATTGTATAAGCATATTTAAAAGATTTATATAATCAAATATATTGGCATGTCATAGTGGTTTAATTATGTATATGATATGAATCAAACTATGATTTCGGTGATGTATATTACCATAATGATTAGTTTTGATCCTGGGCAGGTATCTGTGGATGTGGATATAAGTTTTATGGTCAGTATTAGTGTTTTATTATTATTGAATTATCAATTTTATATGATTAAATGAACATACAGGTATATAGCCTCTTATTTCAGGGGTGACTCTGCTAGTTTTTTGATAGAAATTTTCCTTAGGAATGGGAAAAATACAGCGTAATGATACAATGCATAGGCCTGGGGGTGAAGCGTGATAGTACAATTGAATAACTTTGCTTGCAAACATGTGATTTGAATGAATTGGCAAGTGTGCCATGATTATCTTAACTGACATTGAGTTTTACTATGGTTGAATTGAATTGTGTTTATTGATAATATGATCGATGGATTTGTGTATTCCCCAATATGATTAATATTAAATGTTTCTACGAGCCTAAGTGATTTGGGTTTAATGATTTACTTTGGTATAAATTTAAGTTTAGCAATTTGATTGAGAATTGGAGGCATGCTTAGATAGTGATTAAGGAATTGGATGCATGCTTGGGTTTGGATACCGGTATCATTTGTGTGAATTTAGGTTTGGCCATTTGATTAAGACTTAGACGCATGGCTGAGGTACATGCTTGGATTTGGATGCCTCTTGGAATAGGATTGATATGTATTTGAGATTTGGATGCCTGCTAGAAAATACTCATTCTGAATTTGAGGTTTGGGTGTTTGCCAGGATGGCTTCCTTGGTCATTTAGGATCCCACCCATGAAAGGGCTTTATTTGATGATGCCACCTTTAATGGCGAAGAGGCCTGATGAGCCTATTGTGTGAGACTCCTTTGCTCATTTAGTAGGTGTGGATGGAGAACTTGCAATCCCTAGGTTGTAGTGATGGGTAGATACCATCGGTGCCATTGATAATGTTGTCATGGATCTTGTAACACTAGTAGTTGGGGTTGTAAGGAGAAACTAGATCACACTAAAGTTGTAAGAAAGCTAAGTCCACTTGGTTTGTGGCTATGTCCACTTGGTTTGTTGCTGTGTCCACTTGGTTTGTGGTTGATTCTACTTGGATGGTAGCCTCCCAAGCATGGTATTGACTGGTCACAAGCGAGAAATAGTGGATGATTGAGAAAGAAGGTGTGTATATACATGTGTGGAGATAGAAGTGATAATGATCCAAAAATGTGTAGAGTTGATTGAACATGAATAGTATCTTAGTAAACTATTCAATAGATATTTTATTATTACCTGTATAGTATTGTGATGGTGGTGATTAAGGCTGTATAACCTGGAGTGTGAAATAGTATGCATCATGATCATTATATTGATGTGACATTGTCATAGTCATCACTGTTGGGACTGTTGTACTTTGGATTTATTGAGGCTATGTATGGGCATGAACTAAAATCATATATAAAGAGATTATAGGCTATGTATGAGACTGCATTTGAATTGTAGTAAGAGTGGTGTTACCATAGTTTGGGTGACATCAAATTTAATGCCATCATTATGCTGAAAGATAAGTTGGGAAAATGACCTATCAGGATATATTTTAGTAGATTTTGAATATCATGATTATGTTAGGGTATAACAATGGTGAATGAAGCTGGTTTGGTTCTTATGGACACAATTTACTTACATAATAATTTTAAAAAAATAATTTTATATGAACTTGATTGTTTTGGCCATAGACTAAATAAACAAAGTGTTTAGACCCTGGGATTACATTATGATTATACTTAGTGATTCTACTATGGTGCATTTGAAAATATTGAACGCTATGTTGAACTCAAACTATTTTGGTAAATTCCTATGAAATTGAGTGAATGACTAGATATTGCAGGCATTTTTTGAAATGTGTTGACGTGATTGAATTGTAAATTGGTTAAACCCATTGAGAATTGAAAGTCTTGTATGGGTAAAATGATATTAGTGATAATGCTAGTGTTGAGTGGACTATATTAGTATGTTGAATTTCTTAGATAGTGCATTGTGTATGTGTTATTATTAGTCAAAGTAAACAGTTCTTGAATGATCAAGTCATAGTATCAGAAAGACACAACTTGCGCTTAGATATCACATGTGTATAGATTCTCAAGTTGTAAAATAGTCTGGATGAGTGAGTTTGTCCATTAGAGGAAATGATACTGAAAGTTTTGAAGATGAAATGTTTTGTAAAGGGGGTGATTTGTAACACCCAAGATGTAAAAAATGAGAAAAGTTTGGCAAATTTATCCTAGATGATCATTCGAGGTCAAAACATATGTAAAGATACTAAATTGTGATGAGGTTGTTATGAAATTCCATGTATGGGATAATTTTATGATATTACACTTCTTAATTCAAGAGAATAAATTGCTTATTTTAATGCATCCACATTTATTATAATTATGTGGGAAGAAAAATTTGAAGTTAATCTATGTTTTGAGCACAAGTGCATGAGAGCATGAAGTTGAATACGATGTAGATGTCACTTGTATCAAATGTTTTTCATATACGATGATTGATTTAGAACAAGTGTTTAACACAAAAGTTATAACTCTTTAAATTACCTTTACAATGCACCAAGAATCATCTTATTTGGATATCAAATGAGGATGTAAGAGATAAAATAATACATTTGTCCTTAGAGCTGCATATTATGTTGAAACAAAAGGTGTCAATTTGAGGCTGCATTAATCATATGTGAGAATAAATCCAAAATAGTGATCAACATAAAAGTTATATATCATGAAATTGTATTTCTAACACATTACATAAATTGAACATTGTACAAGAAAATCATGACCAACATAGTAGAATTACTCCTGCCAGGTAGCAGGATGGGCACTGTGGCGCCCAAATTCAAGGTCGCAGCACCAGTTTCATTGGTTAAGTTGGTGGGCTGATCTTTTAAGTTGTTTTCAGTGATTTTGTTATTCCTATCCTATTCTTCTTCTTCCCCAATGCTCTAACCCTACAACCCATCCCTCTAAGCTTAGGATTCTTGCCATTTGAGCTAGGAAGCAAGATAATTTAGCCATGTAATCACTCAAGCATCCATCTTAGCTTAAATTCTTTTGATTTGGGTGATAGAAAAAATGTGGCGAGGCTATTTTGTTGCAATCTATAGTGTAGGGTTGATGTTTGTGGTTGATTCCTCATTTGGGTGAAGGCTATGCATGAATTTCATGGTAAGTCATTCTTTGGTTAGCCAAAATTGTGATTTTTGCTTGTTAGGGTTATACCAAGCTTGTAAATAGTAGAAATTAGGAAAATTTCATGGTTTATGATGATTTTCCATGGGAAAAATGATTAGTTCATGAGTTGTGATGTTTTGGGATGATTAGGTGTGAGAAAACTTGGTTGTCTATTTAGACAGCTTATTAGAAAGGAGGTTTCATGTATCGGTTGTTTTAACAATGATTTGATTGAATGGAAAGCCTAATTGGCTAATTATTTTTATGGAAAGCCTAATTGTTTATATGATGAGTATATGTGACATAGAATGAAATCCCCTTGAAATACTTGTTGAAATGCTAAGGCTTAAATGATGCATGTGACCTGTTCAGTGAAATACCCCAATGAAAAGTGATTAGGTATAAAGGGTTAGATTAGAAGCTTGAATAACTTGGTATTAAAGTAAAATTAGTGTTAATCAGGTTATAGAGTTACTGTATATAACTAGAAATGAACTTCACTTGTTATGTTTAAATGTGAAATGTCTAATTATGTGATGCATGCTAAACGTTTGATGAAATGCTTCCCTGAGGAAATGATACGATTGAGTAATTACTTTGCAACCTAAGATCAGTTATGGAAGAGGCATTAGAACAAATGTATTTTATACATGAAAGATATGACTAAGACATGGTTAAAGAGGAATATAAGTTAGATGGTCTTGAGAAATTCATTGACTTGATATGAATCAGTTAGAGTTACCTTTGTAAGCGAATGACATTGTTGCATGTGTAGGATCCTTGAGAATTGATCGAAAGCGAAGCTATGGAATTAGAACAAAGTTCATCATATAAGGTAAGTAGTCATTTGTATTCTTCTATGAATGCGTGAATGGATGAGGGTAGTAGTTATCTCGTTGGTTGTATCCAGGCATGTATGTTTTGGTTGGGGATAGTGAGAATCTCATGAATTGTTGTTTGGTAAAAGTATGTATGCATGGCATGGTGGGGATAGTGAGTATCCCTTGTTTATGAATTAAATGACTATGTGACTATGTGAATGTGATGGTATAAGAGATCCCATGATTGAGTTAGTATGTATTTGTAATCCATATATGATTGATGCGGATAATGCATATTTCCCTAATTTTGTTTCTATTATGTGTGAATGAATGAAAATAGAGATAATCCTACAATTATTCTTTTGGTTGCATATTTTATGAATGTGTGAAATGATAGATGTACAACATTCCAAGAGCTGTAATTGATATAGTAGTATGATTCTATGCTTGAGTGGCATAGTTATGAATTGTAGTGCCGAGATGGAATAATTTGACAATGAATATGTGTATCTAATAAAGATATATCATTTGTGATGTGTGAATATGCAAGGATGGCATAGAGTATTGTATAAGAACAATGAAGAAGTGGTCCTTATAGTATAATTTTGTTGAAGTGGTCCTCATAGTATAATTGTGTTGAAGTGTTTATTAGATTAATGAGAACTTGAGTTTCATGGTTATGTATTGGGATGTGATTGCTTATCATGTGTTTTCATATTTTGGTTTAGAACACGCTACATTGGATTGATTATTGTTTTATTTTATTTTGCCTACTTACTGAATTGCCTAGACTCATCCCTTCTTATTTAAATTTTTAGCTGGCACTAGTTAGGTAAAGAATCCCAACTATGGGTTGGGACTAGTGAGCAAGATTTGAAGATATTTTTTTTGTAATATAATGGGATGGAATTGTAAGCCATAATGTATTGTATTTTATCATGATTCTCAGCTCTAATGATGTATAATAAAAAGTATTGGCATGTCATAGTAAATTAATTAGACTATTGTGAAAGAATGCTATGATTTCCTTGAGATGTATTACCATCATGATTGGTTTCAATCCTAGGCAATTGTGAGTGTGTGTGTGTGTGTGTGAGTTTATGGTTAATGTTGTCATTTTTTTATTATGGTTTATATTAGCAATTATGGACATTGATATTATGAATTTATATGATTAATGTATACTAGGGTTAGATTTTCATATTTCAGGGAAGACTCTACCAAAATTTTGGCATAATTTTCCTTTAGAAATAGGAAAATGGTGGGGAAATGTTAAAATGATAGGCCCCGGGGCGGGGCGTTACAATGAGGCATTTGTGACACCATGAATTTTTTGTTCTTAATGCATCTTGGTTAGTTCAGAATTTTCATAGAGATGTAGGAAATTTGCTAACTGAGATAGATTGTTATGACTTGAAAAAGAGTTACAATTAAAAAAGAGAAATTCATTATCAACATAGGAATAAACATTGATGATTAAATTTTGGGTGAAACTGAATGCGATTGATCTAGTGAATTTGAAAACCCTATAGGAAAAACTTCCAAACCTTCACTAAGGAAAATGCCTAATTGTACAATATCCAACTCAGCTCTAGCTCACCATAGAGTGCTCCCCAGGAGATCAGCTCCTATCAAGTGAGAAGGCCAAAGGGCTTTAAATACGCATCATGTATATAACAAACCCCCATGTGTCCCCCTCTAGGCTTGCCATATGTCCACTAAATGTTACAAGCTTGGTGATGAGTGGATTTCATTCACTCATAAGATACGTTTTTATACTTAGATATTTGTTGTTCTTATGCAATTGTGTTA
>JAYJMB010002245.1:3485-15522 GCA_036873735.1 Pouteria campechiana
TAGTTTAATTTTAGATGCAAGGCCTATTACAGCTATCTATTTAGTATCTTTGAGCAATTATCTTTAAAAGACATTAAAGAAAGCATATTATTACAATTAGCCAATTACAAATTCCAATGCATGGTTATTAGAGTTGCTAGTTCAATCATTGATGCAAGGCCTATTACAGCTATCTATTTAGTATCTTTGAGCAATTATCTTTAAAAGACATTAATGAAAGCATATTAAAGTCTATGAAAGAATGATAAAACTTTAATAAGTTTTACCAGACTTTAATGAAAATATGTTGAAGTCTATAAAAGAACAATGAACTTTAACGAGCTTTTATAAACTTTAATATAAGCATATAAAACTTATAAAAGATTAAAAAAAGGCTTTAACAAACTTTAATAAATTTTACTAAAAAGATAATTCTATCCTTTGAGCGTCAAACTCATTTTTAACCATCCATCTATAGTCAGACGACTAAAAAACATTCTGTATTCTAGGCCTACGACTGCCTACGACTACAGCATTGACTCTTTGTTGTTGCAGGAATGCAATGAATAAGAATTTGGTAAACTGTCCAATCATTGAAAGTATTCATCATTTACCCCATCTTTAATTACCTATTGCTACAAAATCCTACCCAACTATGAATCTTATAGTTAGCAAAATTGCAATGGGGCAGATATACACCATTGAATGGGTATTCCCCACCCTTAATCATCTACTTCTAAGGGGGCCACCTTTTTTTTTTTTTTTTTTTTTTCTCTTTTGTACATGTTAAGGTTAGGAATGCAAGCATAATTAATGGTGCAACTTAGGTTAGGTTGATTTGGGTTTTAGTCAACCCTAACCTTACCCCTAATCTATTCTTCGGGTTGGGCATAAGTTTCAGGTTTGGTTCAATCCAGATTCGGCTTAAGTTTCATGTTATCTATTATTTTTAATTCATACTTTTTTACAATTTATATTTTATTTTAATCAGATCTTGAAATTTTCAAAGCCTAATCAATTAAACCAGCATGTAATTAAAAAATTATGTCAAAATATCTTTAAAAAATATTATATAAAGTAAAGAAGTCAAATATCACATTGTCAATTCATAACTTAATAGATATTTCAAGAATACAATCAATTTTCATATAAAATTTTATTTAAAATACTAAATTTTAAAAGCAAGTTTTACATAAACAAATTTAAGAGTATTAGAGATTGACAAAAAGACATATTAATGTAATAAATTTTAAAAAAATCATGTTTAGCCATAAGTTTTATTCGTAAAAAAATATTCATACTAAGAGATATACATAGCACCCCTAAGCACAATCACATCAGATACGCAGATTTGCATGGTTCAGTTCAAAGCTTACTTCACTAGAGAAAACAGAAACGTAGTCCACCTAAAAAAAAACCAAAGATTTCACTGTCATAAAAAGTCTCTCAATCCCAGTCCATAATTAACCCAGGCCTAATGAACCAAGATACTCAAATCCCAATAATCAACCTTATTTTTCAGTGTAATTCTAGCATCAATCGGGCAAGCTTGGCAATGCCCCATTGTATTGAACCCGTGCCAAGGAAAAGAAATTCCATGGAACATGTGATAACAATGCTGCTAAATGCAAAATCAACTAGGCCAAATGTGCACAGAGAATAGCCTACGGCAATGACAACCAAGTTTCCCATCGGTGTATTTTTAAACTTTAACCTTCAATTTTCATCAATCTCCATTAGTGAATAGGATCTATTTTGCAACATTTGATGACTTAAAAGGTTTATTTTACAAATATAAAAAATTAAAGGACTTATTTACAATTAAACAAAGTTAAAGGATCTAATTTATAAAAACCCCGTACACAACCTCCACACAAGCCCAAGAAAAAGGACTGGGCGGCATAGCAGCACATTCAAAGAAACGCGCCCGCTACAGAGGCCGCGCCATCTCAGCAATGGCTGTGTGACGAGGCCTTTTGAAAATTCTTGATGACGTGGCGCTATCTCATCGTTTGGACGGCTGCAGCAACGTACCCAATCCGCTTCTCAAAGCCCAACGGATTTTCAAACCACTCTCCATCTTCAACGTAGCGACTCATGTACGACCGTTCCTGATACTCCTCATTGGTGAGGAATGGCGGCCAAGTAAATTCTACAAGCTTGGCTTTAAAGCCATGACCCAAGTATGAAAAACGCACCACAAGTTCAAACCCACCAAAGATGCTTGGCCCTTAATGCAAGGAAAGAGATGTTATATAGATTGAATTCACCATCTGATCATGGCGTCTTTCATCAGGGATTTGAAGGTGAGAATTGGAGATTTTGTCATCCCATCATCAGGGTGTTATCGCAACGGATTGAGGCTTGGACAGAATTAACATTCGGATGGTGTTTTCTCTGATTTCAGGCCTGTTTTCGAAGTTGTTGCAGACCTCCGGCACCACCCATGCCGCCCCTTGGGGTGCAGCTGCAGATACAGGATACACATGTACTTGTTCTGGGATCTTTTTGGTTCTGATTTTGAGATTTTCTGTTTCAATTGCAATTTTCACGTGAAATTTCCACCCAATAAATTGGATATGTTGGCCTCAAGGAATGAGCTTTCGGCCATGGTTTTAAGATAACTTTGGCGGGTTCAGCCCCTCAAATGTTTGTGAGTTTGACAAGCTAAAACTATCCTTTTTGTTGGGGTGGAAGCTGTTTCTCTGTTTTGTCTTTTTTTGTGAACGTTTTCATTGCTGCAGGTGGTGATCGACAACGGCATCCTTCAAGTAACATTGTCAAAGCCAGAGGGAATTGTCACTGGAATATGTTACAATGGCATTGATAATTTGCTTGAGGTTCTCAATCAAGAAACTAACAGAGGTTATTGGGATGTTGTATGGAATGAGCTGCCTAATGGCAAAGGGATCTTTCAAGTGTAAACTCTCTTTCCATCCCTCTATCACATGGTCCCACTTACTTCATGATCCACCTAAGGTAGCCCAATCCTAGCAGAGCTATTTTTCTTGGAGCCATGCATCAAAACTTTGAAGTAATGAGCCTTGGGACCTGGTTCCTTCTACTATTATGTTTGCACAGTGGAAATATATTATATCGCTGGCCATGAAAACCCAAAATGTTGATCTCAGCTGATTAAATTTGGATCCTAAGTCAGTGAAAAGGATTAATTTCCAAGAAATTGGAACGTTGCCAGATCATTTGCTAGATTACTCAAAGCAGATGCTTAAGCCATTTGATACACACTAGCAAATTTGAGTAAAAATAAAGCAAAAGCACTCGGGTGTGGGATCTAGCCAACTGTGATATACCAATTTCTTGCCACATAAACCATCCATCCATTAACCATTGCGCAAGACAATTGGATTAGATTTCCATCTTACAGAAGAGTTTTCTCCTTGTTTTGCAGGATTATGGGGACTAGTTTTCAGGTCATACTAGAAGATGAAAACCAGGTGGAAGTGTCCTTCAAAAGGACATGGGACCTATCTCTCAAGAGCACTTCTGTTCCACTTAACATTGATAAAAGGTGTGCATTTTGATTCTATTCACTTGTTTTGATGATGGATCTCAATGTGATGGCCCTGACCTATTTAGGTTTGAGATTCCCATGAATTGAGCTCCTGCAGAATAACAGCCTGCAACTCATTTGGATGCACTTGAACTCAATACAGTGAATTCCTCCATGCCAGCATTTTGAGTATTGGTACCAATGCAAGTATCTCTGACAAGAGATAAGTAAACATGCACCTACACCACCAATATCATTGCGGGCACTAGAAAATTGCATACCACAATTTGAAAAACATTAGAGTTTGTTAACAAGGAAAAGTGTAGAAATTCCTTTTTCCTGCCCTTCCAATCTTCTTTTAATTTTGACATTTGCATACCTTTGCATACCAAGTAATCACACTATTTTCTTATCATTACCTATATTTTAAATTTCACCCTTTTCTTTTTTATCTAAAAAATCTATCTATTTTGTCTTTATTCACTTTATTTCTAACCATTATTTCCTATCTTATCATATAATTTCCTTTTTTTACCTCAACTTTCTTAGGTTTCAATTTTTTCTCCTCTTTGCCTCTTCTTTTCTTGATTCCTAAATAGACCCTAAGAAAACACAGTGAAAGATACAAAATTATATATTTATTACTGATCTCAGGATGCAGATATTATCACTGATATAATTAATAATATTGAGGATAGCTGGAACAAAGCTCCAGGCTTGGGCAAATCAGATTTGACTCCACCCTCAATTGGGTGTGAGTCGAGTGAATTGAGCTGTTTCACTGCCAACATGGCTAAGTTGTTCTCCAACTTGCAATTCATTGACTTTGCTCAAGCAGTTGGGTTTTGTAAGTTTTAACCCAGATAGAAATGCAATGAACTTGAAGGTTTATAATGCTAAGGGGATGCTCGGGTTTCTACACATATGCCATCTATGAGCACTTGGAAGGGTGGCCTGATTTCAGCCTCGGTGAAACTCGTATTGCTTTCAAGCTTAGAAAGGACAAGTAATACACCCTCTCTCTCTCTCTCTCATGTTAGATGATTGTCTTGTCTGAATTCCATTATGGGGCTCTTGTGATTGGATGATCTGGACTATTCATCGAGTTCCCTGTTATTTTGAAATGGATACCGTAATTGCTGTAAAAGAGCCCACAATCAATTGGCATTCTTGTTTCTAAACTTTGCCGATCATGGGGATGGGGTTGGCCAATTCATGTAATCTATGCATGATCTATGCATGGTTTGGCCACCCAAGTATTTCTTTTAAATAAACAACCCAGATCACCCCAGAAGAAATCCTTCCATGGTTGAGTTGAAATGAAACATTAAACATCAAAATATGGACATCATCTAGAACATTTATCAGGTGGACCCCACCATGCAAGGCATTCCTTCACTGTAGTCTTTTTTGTTGAATGATCATTTGTCCAAGCTAGTAGCGGTAAGCATGATCTTTTTAGGTGGCCCACCCTACCCACTAAAGGGTGAGATGTGATTAATGCCAACTTTACAAAGTCGAATCCCAGGTTTCACTACATGGCCACAGCAGATGGTCGGCAGAGAATGATGCCCATGCCTGAAGACCGCGATCCACCCCGTGGCCAGCCATTGGCTTACAGGGAAGCTGTACTTTTGGTAAATCCAATCAATCCTGACCTTAGAGGAGAGGTAAGAACAAATATCAGTTACATATCAGGGACTTAATCCTATCCAAGCCATTGCAAATTGTGAACCAGTTTCTACCTTGGGCAGACCAAATAAACTGTTTAATAAGCAGGAATTCCACTTGCACAGGTGGATGACAAGTACCAGTACTCATGCGAGAACAAGGACAACAAAGTGCATGGTTGGATCTGCTTTGATCCCCCTGTAGGCCTCTGGTTGATCACCCCAAGTGATGAGTTTAGAACTGGTGGGCCCCTCAAACAGAATCTTACCTCCCATGTGGGGCCCACCAGCCTTGCGGTAAAACCCAAGATTCCTTCTTTTTCTTTATTGCACACTTGTAGTTCATAATTGAGCATAAAATTAATGAGGTTGAAGGGAGATGGTAAATGATGGAAGAAGTTGGTTATGAATTGAATAGAGATAAAAGAGACAGGGTTGATGGTAAGGAATACGAGGTTGATGGCTTGGAATATAAATAATTAGTAAAAGAAGAGTTGTTGGAAAGAATTGGGAAAGCTAAATGTAATCTGATAAGAAATTGGTGGAGAAGTTAGAGGAATTCCAAATACCTCCTAAAAGTATTAAGACAGATGATTGGTGGAAATGGGCCTCACCTGATCCACGGCCTCCAATAAAATTCTACCTAGATGCGCCCACCACCTGCTTTCTTGAAATTTGTGTGGACTGTTAGTAATTGATTTTGCATTTGTGAATCATAGGTGTTTATGAGCGCCCACTATGCAGGGGATGATCTGGTCCCAAAATTCATTAATGGAGAGCCGTGGAAGAAGGTGTTTGGCCCAGTTTTTGTGTACGTGAATTCAGGGTGGCTGGGAACGGATCCCCTCGAGCTCTGCGAGGATGCAAAAATACAGGTAAGGATTTGCTAAGTTTTGTTTTTGTTCTTTTTCTTTTGCTGATAAGTTGCATGGTACCATTGAATTCCACATATAATAAATGCAAGTCCTACCATGGCTTATAAATTGGGACTTGGACCTTTTATAGTTAGCTAATTTTAGTTATTATAATATACAGGATGAATTTGAGGACTAATTTTAACTTTTTAATCATATTTTCTTTTTCTTGCCTGCATATCTTATGCATAAATGAGACATAATTTCAGTTTTTTTAATATAAGTGTTCTTGAAATTTAAAATCCTGCATCAAAATTTTGGCATTATTTATCAATTTTAGTAAGAAAATGCCTTTGAGAAGAAAACAGTTAGCATGGCATGGAAGATAGACTTGGATACCTTATTTTACATATATACTCAAAGGTAGGTATTTATGGTTGATGTTAATATAAAAGGCATGTTTTCTTATTTATTTAATTGATGTAATATTACTTAATTCCACAAATCCCTAATCTTAATTCCACAAATCCCTAATAACTCTTTTTTTCATTATTATATATAATTGTGTCTCATCACTAATTAAAGGGAAACAATTAACTCGATTCATCTTTCTGCTTCCAGCATGTTTGTGAATGAATATGATAAATGCAGCAAAATAATTTTTTGTTAGTGTTCCATTCATCTTTCTGCTTCCACCATGTATGTTAATGAAAATGATAATACAGCAAAATACTTTTTTGGTAGTGTTCCATTCATCTTTCTGCTTCCACCATGTATGTTAATGAAAATGATAAATGCAGCAAAGTTCTTGCATAGTAGTGTTTAATTGCACTAATGAATTCTTATACACATTGTGAGGCATTAACATAGGAAATGATTAGAGAAGCAAACATTGCCTCAATATTCTCTTCATTTTCCTCCATTGTAGACACTAGTTGAAATCGAAAGCTGGCCATACACATTCCCAGTTTCTGAGGATTTTCCGACTTCCGACCAACGTGGTTCAGTCAATGGCAGATTACTAGTTAAGGATGGGTACAGATTTTTCACCTTCTCTCAGTCGTTTTTGTACATTGACAGTAATTTTCCATTTTAAATCACACAGACATTTGATTTTTGATGCAACCATACAAACCACACAGATTGAATCGCATTTCTTTGTTAGGTATGTTAGTGACGATTACACATCAGCAGACTCTGCTTACGTTGGCCTGGCTTTGCCTGGAGTGGCTGGATCATGGCAAAGAGAATGCAAGGTCAAAATCCTGCTTTTTTTTCTCTGGTTTATGAAGTTTTTCAAGGTGTTTTAGCCTATGAAATGTAGCCCTGTTAATAATTGTGCCTGATATCTTATATGGTGGTCTGTTTTCAGGGCTACCAATTTTGGACTAGAACTGACTCAGATGGGTTTTTTAATATCAATGACATCCGGGCTGGTGACTATAATCTCTATGCATTTGTGCCTGGTGTTATAGGAGATTACAAGAATGATATGACCATTACCATCACTGAAGGTCAGTGCATAAGAGACTTGCAGCAAATGTAGGATTTGTGCAGGTTAAAACATTGATATATTGGCTGCCCTAAGGATGGGAGATTATCTGAAAATTGTAAATAATAGCAGAATGAAATGGTGTTGTTTGAAACTTTGAATCTTTAAAAACAAATGAATTTTGATGAAGCCAATCATATTAAAATCTGCAATAATTTAGGCATGGCAATCCTCAAAACGCATGTTCTCTTCTTGAAGACTGTTGAAAACTTTCTATTTTGTACATCTTATGGATTTTTCTTTTTTTACATTGAAAGCAGGCTCTTCTATTGATTTGGGTGATTTGGTATTTGAACCACCAAGAGATGGTCCCACGTTGTGGGAAATTGGCATCCCCGATCGTTCTGCTGCAGAGTTCTATGTTCCTGATCCAAATCCCATCTACATTAATAAACTGTACATCAATCATCCTGACAAGTGAGTTCTAACCCAAATCCTACTATATTGACACTGTTGAATTGAATTCTCAATTGCATTTCAGTTCAAACAACTATCCAAAAACCTACTTCAAGCCTTGTGACTTCTAACAACTGTGAGTCATGGTTCCATCATTTTATTTCACCAGTAAAACATTATTCTCTCTTGGCAGGTTTCGGCAATATGGTTTGTGGGATAGGTATTCTGACTTATATCCCAACAGTGATCTTGTCTACACAGTTGGCATTAGCGATTATCGAAAAGATTGGTTCTATGCACAGGTCACCAGGTGCATTTTCTCTTAACCATCTTTTTTCTATAAAAAACTTTCAAACAATCTGTCATTAATTGGGACCATGGAATGTTATTTTAATTGTTAAATATTGATTCAGTAAACATTGATTCAGTAAACGGAGAAATGCAGTACCATGAAATGAAGTGCTGAAACTTCAGACCATGATTGATTTCTTACATGTCAGGAGGAAAGACGATAACTCATACCAAGCAACCACATGGCAGATAAAATTCACACTCGACTCTGTCAATCAAAGCGGGAACTACAAATTACGTTTGGCAATTGCATCTGCAACACTCTCTGAATTGCAGGTATGCTTCTAATTACAAACTTGGATTTCACAGAAATTTGCAAATGATTTGAAGCCCAAGCATGTCAAGGAACCACAATTCTAATCAGAAGCACATTCAATCTCTCTTTTAAACATCTGTTCCATCCACTTCACATTTCAAGGGAGAAATATTAACACAATTTATGTTTTTTATTAGGTTCTATTCAACAACCCAAACGCCAATCGACCTCACTTTACCACAGGGTTATTCGGCAGGGATAATTCAATCGCCAGACATGGGATCCATGGGCTCTATTGGCTGTTTAATGTCGACGTGCCTAAAGGTGTGCTTGTGCAAGGAGACAATACAATCTTTCTGACTCAGCCAAGAAATGCAAGCCCATTCCAAGGGATCATGTATGACTACATTCGACTAGAAGGCCCTCCTGATTCCAATTCAAATAAGAGAAAATGATCTTGCATTGTATACTAAATAACTACCTTACTACATCAAAGGAAATTTTGAGAGTCAGAAACCACAAGAGCTGGATTAGAACTTCAGTACAGTATATTGTTTTAAGAAGCAAAGGTGTTGGTGGTTGATTATAAATTCAAGTGGATAAGCATGGCTGGCAGACCCACCGAGTTAGATTCGAATTTGCTCATATCCAATTCATTCTAGAGATAAACAAGAAGCCCACTTATCATGTGGGAAGAATGTGCAAAAATAACTCATGGTTGCTGATTTCATCCTTACCACATTTGTGCCCCATTTTTTGCCTCAATAAGAAAGATTTAAAATAGAAAAATAAAAATAAAAAATAAGTATCCAAACATGACATATGAAAGCTTTATTCCAAAGCCATCCCTATTAAACTTCGTTAGGATGTGTTCGACAGTGGTATTTGATAGAGAGTGTAATAGGTAAGCGTATTTGAAACATGGGGGAATATTAGCAGAATAGGGTATAATATCAACCATAGAGTGAACAAAAGACAAAATAAATAGAAACTTTTTTATGGAAAGATAGAGATTAATGAATATCAGGATCTTCGTTCCTTATATCTTTTTAATCCTTCTTAGCTTCCTTGAATATGATTTAACCACCTTAATTTATTCCATCTTATCTTATTAAAAATCGGTATCTTCTTCAAATATAATTACTTTAGTTATGACAATAATAATCACATATTCTTTATTCGATGGCAGAGCACAAGTGGACTGAGCACAAAATGTTAGATCATCTTACTACAGTGTCGTCTGGTAGACATTTATCACAAACATTTGATTTATTGCAAGTGGGTCAAAGAGAAATCTCAGCTGTTGGACTATTTGCATCTTACAGGATGATGCTTGGAAATGAGAAATTAAGATAATGAATTTCGTGGGCACAAGATCCATGCGATGGAAATTCTGCCTGTGGTTTCAAGGACTAATAATATAAATCCATGGGATCAAAGTACTGTTTTTAAGGCAACAAAAAGGAAATTGTGCCAAGCTTATCTATAAGAGATACAACATGAATTATATTCCCGGCCAGTGAGTAATTATCTTGAATGACTCTGGTTAGTACCAAGCAGTTCATAGGTTGGTCCCCAAAATAATTCACAGAAAAGTTGGGAGTATTTCAACTACAAGACAACGTATGATAAATTCCATATATTTGAAGTTACGGAGGGAAAAAATTGCATTTTTTTCAGATTTTTAGGTGTTAGCCATTATTAGGTATGTTGAAAAATGAAAATATTATGTATTTAACCTATATAAAAAATGATACCAGCTTAAAATGTATTTTGGGGCCTCATTGGTTAGATGAAAGGGGAAAATAAATGAAAGGATATATATATATAACAAAAAATCTCTTTTTGGGAAGAAATATTAATTTCCATCTAACAATATATGTGCGTGGATTTTATTGATGGTGTGCTTGTTGTAAGGCCATCTAACAACCTTATTTTTTCCAACACACATGCCATCCGCTAGGAATTTTTTATTTAGAAAAAATAAAAAAATAGTTTGAACGAGTTTCCATATCCGGGCTGGCTTCGAAATAACAAAATGACAATATTGAAGTAAGATATTATTTTTCTTGGGTAGGGTATGAAATGCAAGTAAAAAAATAAAAGACCAAACGTGGTTGGTCCAAAACTGTTTTCTCATGCCTGTTCGTTGTCATCATTCCAATTTCCAACATGTGGCACACGTTTAAAAGATTCAGGTTGTCTGAGTAAGAAGTAGGCATTGGGCACGGAAGCGTAGGACTTAGTCTTGATTTTTGGTTGTCCAATATATATAAATGATGTGGGGCACGTAATCAACGCATGTGGTGTGTTTGTGAGAGTTGAGTCAACTGTAATTTTCACTGTGACTTTGTTATTATTCATTGTCACTGAATAGTGAATACCGCAGCTATAACTTTTGTCCTTAGGCTGTGCGAAGTAAAAGATTGAAAAAAGTCCATTTGGCTAAAAAGCTTATAAAAGCCTTATTTCCTCTGTTTTTTCTATGCTCTCATCACATTTAACCATTCTTAATTATCCATGATGACTTTACTTTTTTTTTATATACATCATTATCTATCTTTACCCCCCAAAAAATATATAACTGTTTTTTCTTTATTCATTCTATAGCTAATCTCATTTATCATTTCTATAATTAATTTTATCATGCTTTTTACTTTTCCACATCTTTTACATTTGTAATAGTTCTCATTTTACTAAATTGTTCAAAATCATCTAAATTACATACCTAATAGATCAAATGGACAACATGATAAGTAAATTATGAAAATTACTTAAATTCATCCATACAAATACTGAATATCATAAACTTTACAAATCATTGATTCATTCATTCTATAAAAAAAATTGGGAGGTATGGATTTTTTTTTATTACATACTCCTGGTTTCCATGAGTATGAACTATGAAGAGAATTTTGATGGATTTATACATATGGTTAAATTATTTTACTTTTGTAGTTAAATGAGTTTTCTACCTTAATGATATTTCCATTCTTAGTTAACTTAAGATTTGCTAGAATGCATTTGAAAGGGTGTGTATTTAAAGTCAATCCTTTTATATATTTTCTTAGACTGATATACTATTATAACTATTTTAATAATTTTTTATTTTTATTATTACTTATTTTTTAATCATTCATTTCTACTTTATTTTCATTGAAAGGGACCTTTCTAATACACCCTCTCTCAAAATACATAATCAGAACTTAATCTCATAAACACAACGATGGACATAAAATAATTCCAAATTTCATCAGAGCCCCCAACATTGGATCACAGCAACCCCATGAGATATATGCTTGGAGAACATGTGGAACTGAACACGGATGTATCAAATTTTCTAAACAGTTTTGAAGCCCTGAGAATCATCCACTGGGCAACAATTGGGAAGAATGACTAAGGGCCTGTTTGGCCTGGCGTTTTGGGAGTGTAAAAGCGCTTTTTTCAGCCAAAACGCGATTCTGCAGT
>JAYJMB010002246.1:3837-15521 GCA_036873735.1 Pouteria campechiana
GCAGCGGTTACTCCTCAACGTTAATTCAGCTATTGAAGAAAAAAGGGATCCATCAATTAAGATATTCTGTATCTTTTGGTCATTTCCTTCCATCCTAGTTAACATGCCTTATTAAATAAACTAATAATCAGAGCTCTCAGAAGGCTGTATCAAAGAATCGATTTTTTGAAGACATCGTTTTCTATTCTTTTTCAATTCGTAAACCCAAACGAATGTAGGGTCAAATCAAACTTTCATCGCCGTTTCTCTATCGCCCCTCTTTCGTTATCATAATCCAGTTCTAGTGAGCTGTATCAGCTGAAAAAGACGACGGCTTTTCATGAACAGGGAACGAACAGTGTGGGAGATTTAGTGCTTTCGTAAGGTTGATGTATTAGTCCACTTCAATTGTGCCAAAATGTCTAGCTTAATAAAAGCGTTTCGTTGATCTAGAAACAATGTCCAAAACCAATGAATCGTGCAAGTGTCACGATGGTGACAACATTTTGTCATTCCCAATATTAATTTATCCCATTCGTTTGTTTAAGCAAATGTGACAATCTAATTAACATTTGTTTATCGCCAATGCATTTATCCAATAATCTTAGTTTTTATTTTTTATCCTTGTAATGGCCGGTGGAAGCTTTCCAAAGTCTGATTCAATCATCGTTATCTCGATGCTTACAGTGTGAACAAGTGAGCCCCCAAGAGATTTTATCATGGCTTGCATAATCTAATTCGACACTGTGCCTGGTTTTGACCATAATGAGCCCGAAAGACTCCAAAATAAAAAAAATCTACATATATGGTGCATATTCCTTGCATTGCATGGACCCAACCAGACAAACACAAGCAAATCAAAAATTCTCTAAGCAAAACGCCATACTCAATAACCAAGTATACCAGTAACCCCAATATTCCACGCAGCGTTCACATTGGCACTCGTGCTTGTGAATCGAAATAATCCAAATTAGTGACATGGGTGCATGGTCCAAATGATATGCGGGCAATAGTCAATTAATCGGCAAGGGAAGCATGGAATTGGATGTTTGGAATATTGGTGTACTTTGCGTCAGATGTGGTAATAGATGGCAGTTGGTTTTATGGATATTATAGGAAGAATCGTGATGATAGGGTATTGGAATGGACCAAAATTCACGAAAGATATGATGCGGTCGTGGAATATGCGGGTATGGAGGAGAAGGCATTGCAACATATTCTTGCGTAGCATGATTGTCCGTCCGTCCTTTCCTTTTCAAGGCCACCAGATCCCATGTGAACGCCCACGGCCACGTTGCTGGTAAAACCGCAGCTGCAATGGCGGTATTCGATTCGGCGGTTTTGGGGGAGGTTGGTGAGAGAGAGAGAGAGAGAGAGAGAGAGAGAGAGAGAGAGAGAGAGAGAGAACTAGCAAGGAAGCTGCGGGGCCTATCTTTTCATGTGGGTCCCACGTGATGACACTTCGACGTGTGTGTGTGGCTGAGGGGAGGGGGAGAGGTGCTCGTCCAAATGAACAGGACAAAGACCGACGTCAAATCCTAGGTACTCGTCCGGACGCTCAGCCCATGCAGTTTTTCTTTACTTTTTTTTTAAAAAAATAAAAATAAAAATAAAAGGAGGAGTTCGGTTGGTTCGTCTTTGTCGAGTTAGAATTTCTACGACGAGTCTCCTTTAATAATGGTCCACATGATAAACTTCCCAATAATCTCAACCGCAACTTTTTCGTACCATATATGATAGAAGTTACTGAATATAAACATAGCGGAATGGGTGTTAATTTCCCGCAATGTATCTATTTTTTGAATAAAAATCTCATCTGATCCATTTACCCTGGAAGGTCAAGACAAATTGCCATAAAAAAATGATGAAAGTGAAATGATATTAAGTTCTACTCTAAAATATACTGAATGGGTCTGATCACCAGCTCATTTTAAGCTCCATATGGTTGCAACATGGTAGGGTATCGTTTTACCACATGTCAACCACCAACGCTCATTTCGGGCCTTATTCGGTTGGATTTAAATGATTTTTTCTAAAAAAAGAAATTCTATTGTAATATATCTATCTTAACAATCTTACTATTTTGAATTATATTTATCTTTGTTCTCCATTTTCTTTTATGGCTTTTTATTTCTACGAACTAATTAGGATGGGTATATTGGGGAACATTTTGGGCGTGTTTGAATTGTAGAAGATAAGAGAAAAAGAAAAAATATAAATATAAATAATGTGGGAAGGATTTGAATGATGTCAATTTTTAAAAAAATAAAAAAAGGATAAAAGATAATTGTAAAAAATATAAATAATAATGAAAAAAATTAACTAATTAAAAGCATGAAAGATTGGCAAAAAATATATCAATTTATGGTTTAGATTTTCATTACATTCATAGAAAATTATTTATAGAACCATTTCATTGAAAAAAATTGGTACAAAAGATCCTAAGGTATTGAACTAAACACTACCCTTACTCTTTTATTATTTAACATGATGTTTAAATATTCACAATAATTTATTTTCTCCTCATCAGTATTTATTTTTTAAAAATATTATTTATTTCATCTTTATTTAGTTTATAATTGAGATTATTTTTTACATTGATTATATCATCACATTTTCTTTTATTACAATATTTTTAATATTTTACTTTTCTAATGGTTCTACATCTCTTTTACATCAAACTAAACACCGGAACCCCATCCACTTTTGAAGAGAACCAGACGTGTGGTTGGGATTTTTCTGTTGGTTGTGAGCATATACCCAAAGTTGCAATGCCATGTGTTTCAAGTGGCTGGATTTCGAAGGATTTGGAAATTGTTCTCATTGGAGAGATCCCTTGGCTGCTTTAGCCTTTCTCTATGCAAACACATTCTTTTGTATGAATGATCAGCCTACGTCCTCTATAGGCTTAGTGAATGTTAAGGCTTCAGCGGACACAAGTCAGTGACACAGATGCATGTGATAGGCTCCTTTCATCGCAGGTGGACAGGAATCATAGAACTGTGGTTTTTTGTTTCTTGATTATATATCCATATTTTTATCAAAAAAGATGAATAGAATCTCATTAGTTTTCTGATGGACGTACGCCTGACTTTTCTTATGGACGGCCTAAATTAAAGCATGCAATAGAAGCCCTTTTGCTTAATCAAGCAAGCACAGGTAGGAGTTTCATAAGGCATACTGAAAGTTGAGGACTAGGAGGCTAAGATCGTCAATATCTCCGGCCGCAATTATTGGCCTCACAAGAGTTGCATTGGACCTGCAAACATTTGTCCGACACATATTTTGCACACATGCGAATTATCCGGTCTCCTCCTTAGGAAGTCCGTGAACGGCCTACTTTTGGGGGTTGTCCGCTTGTGTCCCTTGAATACCACCTTGTTACTTGTTAGAGGCTCATGCCTTAGAAAATGCACCAACTCATTTGAATAACATAAAATTTTGAGAACACCAACGAATTAAATTTTGGATATATAATTTAAATTGTGGACCCCAATATAGTTGGGTGGGAAGTGTGACGAATGTGTAGGTGCGAAAATAAATTACTTACTATTGATGTTAATTTTATATTGACGAAGGTATATCTTAAATTCCATGCCAACAGGGATCTATATGTCAGATGATGGACCATTGAGGTCATTTCGATGTTTAAGGTAACAAAAATTTTATAGAATGAAGTTCCCAAGAAGAAGAAAATTATGAAGACAGTACTTGGGAGTCGAATATTATTTTTATAACCTGCCATTGTTAAGCAAGTTTTATTTGAGGAGTTGCTTAGTGAGCATGTTTCATTTGATTTTTGGAATGGCTGATAGGTAAATTTTCAATCTTAGTGGAATGGTTACGCTGAGGAATGATGCAGTGAATTAATTTTCCACTGATGTGTTGACTGTCAAGTATATTTCTTTTATTATTATGTGTTCTTACTTTATTAAATGCATATTTTACCCCATATTGTTACCAATAGTTACACAGTCAAATGTACCATGCAAACTCTAGTCTAATGTCAATTGGCTTCGGTGAGAGATGGGCTCCACCTTCTGTAAGTAGATATGGAGGCTAATCCAGGCGGACGAAGAGATGGCTGCTAAAAAATGAACACATCTACCGAGTTCCGTAATCAAACAAATTAATCGATATACACCATTCAGAGGTAACAGTCAATCGATGTGTCAGGGTTTTGTTTTGAACGTGACCTCTCTACTGCTAGTCCTATATTTGAACAGTTCAATCGTAGTCAATGTGAGATTGCTTGTGATATGTTTGTTTGCGTGCAGAAATTCGCACTTTGTCTAAATATAAGAAACCCATATATATATTTCTGACACCCATTGCTTGCAACTCTTCTAAATTAAGTCCATCCAAAATGGATGTTTCAATTTCCTTTGTCTTATGTGGCCCACTAAACTGAAAATGCACCATAAACTATGAGGAGCTTGTGCCCTGCCCACGTAACTACTAATTGGAGGAGATGCGGATGAACCCAATCATGCTCGATGCTGATATTTCCAAACAATTTTTTACTATTTTTATTGTTGAAATTTGCAGCCATTTAAGCCAAATTTCTTATTGTCTACTTCGATAGAGAGCAAAACATTAGCCATCGAATTGGTGGGTTGTGGGAATTGGGTAGACATTTGTAAAACAGTTGTTGATAAAACCAGAAAGTGGGCCAACGTGCATGGGGAATCCCGCCCACCATGGTTGGATGCTACTTATTCTTACGTGCATGTACAAGCAAAAGCACAGGAACAGAAAGCTGTCCACCTATATCAGTCAAGACTACGGTGAGGATCGATGCATGTGAATGCTGAGAGTGTAAAACAAAACCCAGAAGATCAAAGGCTCAGATATCAGTCATATGTGCCACATTAGAAGCCATGTTATGTATCCTGAATAAACTAAAATCCAGTGAAAAGGCATTCCTGTTGTTGTTTATTGGTGCACACGGAATTTGGAAATTGTGTAGGAAAAGGACTAAAAAAATGTCTGTAGCATGTCTTGGCTGAGGTGCCTGTTAGTCACGGTTTTTCAATAGACCCAAATGGATTCCACGAATGATAGTCATTCCTTTTAGGTCTGGGACCCTCCAGTAGATCTCCAAATATTCCTTTCCTGTTGTTGAATATAAGACCTCCTATTTCTAATAGGACGAGAATAATTGTGGGCGAATCCTCACACTCCCACAAGAACTTTAAGAATTTAAAGCGATAGGACCCAAAAAAATCTTATGAAAATGACTTCCGTGTGTGTTGTTTATTTGACTTTGTACGGGCGCAAATAATTTTTTGTTTTAATTAATTATATAGAAATTATTGTTAATAATTATTTAACTATGCTGAAGCACAATGCACAATTCTTTTGTAGACACTAAGCACTTGCACATCAATCCACGCCAACACAGTCACGTGCTGCGATGGGGATTGGAAATGGTTCTAAAATTGTGAAATAGGAGGTTGTCTCTTTCAGGATGCCCGCCTTGAAAAAAATAAATAAATTACATAATCACCAGAATGATGCTACTAGTCACAACATTAGGGTCATTTGAACTTTATGAATTTTGAGTCATGCCACATCCATGTTAGGCTTGAAAATGTTCACTTAAAAACCGATTCCACAAAATTTTAAGACATAGCTTTTTAATTTGAGCATCATAAAAATTATTTAATAAAATCCAATCAATTCAATCATACTTAATGCAACATGTTTAGTTAGGCACATAAAACTTATCTTGATAAAAAAAAAAGACCGGCCATATATTTTTGTCCCTAATCAAATATGTTACATTTAATATAATAAATAGATTGTATTTCATTTAATATTTTTGTGGACTCAAATAAAGAGGATGCATTTTATTTTTTTTTAAGTTTGGCAAACCCAATTCTAAGATACACATATCATTCTTGATCATGCTCGCAATTTTCCAAACCTTCCCGGCCGTGCAGGGATTTGAGCATAATCCACCGCACCACACACTACATAAAGTGTGAAATGATTCGTGGTGAGAACATCATCATAATAAAATGATTATAAACGATTATTCCAAAACATATTTTAACATGCTTTGAGAATTGCCAGCGAATACTGACCGTTTAATCTCTCGAGGAATTGGTGTGGACGAGAAATGCCAGAAGTTAAAATGCCAAAAATACCCGCGGCCATTTCTGATCACTTGGTGAAATATTGTAATTAAGTTAACCTAGATGTCACCATTTTAATAAATGTTTCTTAAGTGCTTGCCGACTTCCGAAGCATCGAACTTCCCATGAGACAAAATTCCTTTTCTCAATTTCTTTTGTCCCAGAGATGGAAGCCCACGTTGCAACAGTTTCATGAAAATGTTACCGGGAATCAGTGTACGGTCCTTTTATACTTGGAATAATTCTGTTCATATTAAAAACTCAACCTAGGTTGCTGATGGAAAGCAACAGGCACACCACCGATCTCACTTCTCGCACGTGGCAACCATGGTACATGTGCCTAGGGTTGACTACTTGGTTGAGTTGTCCACTTTTCCAATGAATGATTGAATTAGCAGGAGCGTTATTGTTGGTAATTAAACATGGAAAACTGATTAATTTCAATGTTTTTTAAAAAAAAAATTGAAAAAGGAGTGTGCACACTTCATAGCCCCCTTTGAGGATTGGCATGGATCTTGCACGTGTGCTAAATTGTCACGTGGGAAAAGCAATCATCAATAGCCGTGATGTTTACCAGCATTACCCACAAGTCTTACCAGAGACATGAAAGGATTAGTGGGGTTGAATGGAACTTTGGGTCTAATAATGCTTTCTCAATAGCAGCATAAACTTCAAAAGGTTAAGCTGCTTTTTGTTGATTGATATGTTGCTTTAAGGAGACTGATGGTGGTCAGATACAATGAAATCAAACCCAACAGAGAAAAGTGAAAAAGTGTTGTAATCAACCATGCTAGGCGGCTCTCTCTCCTAATGTTTCTCGGCGTGTTCTCCCTTGGAATTAGGGCATGATTCAATGATGGGCCACTTATGTGATGGCGGGCATATGAAAGATTCTAGATCTAAACTCTTTTGCAAGAGATTCTCATAATTCTTGGCTATAAAGCAAAAGAAATGAGAAGCAATTGAAAGAAAATGATTTTAACAATATAATATCAACTATAAAGTGAGATCCATATTTTTACAAGAAAAAAAGAGATAATAATTAAAAAATAAAATTATGAAAGGAAATAAATATAATGGAAAATTTTCCTTTTCGGGAATTTTTTTTAATTTCTGTGGAACAAAATTCAGACTAAAATGCTTGTTTAAAGTTTTAAACCCATAGTTTATGCCCAATTCGTACCACGAAACTGTTTTTCCTTGCTGCCCATTATCTGGTACAACCTTAACGGTCCTTATTTCTATTCCTACGTGTTTGGTTGGATTTATAAAATGCACATTCTCTGCAAGGAATGTATGACACCCATCTCTCTAATTAGTAGGCTCAGATCAGATGCTTGGCAGGCAATCACCGCTAGTACATGGGTGGCTGTTGGCAGGGTCAGGGTCCATTTTAAAATGAGCGTTGTTTTAGCTAAGGGTAGCTCAAGGTTCATGCATCTCTCGTAGCTTCTTCGTGCACATGTTCCTAGAAAGGCGAAACATGATAGATGACGTGTTTATAGTAACCCCATTGTCGGAACGTCAAAACGATTTTCTGGAGATAGTCTCCCGCATGCAGATCAACACGAGCTAGCCCACACGTGTCATTCATTGTGTTGTGTGCCTTGGTTTCCAGTTGATTAAGGGCTTGCCAATCCATACCGTTGGTTGCATGCCAACGAGATAGTCCGACGCCCCCAAAATCTGTTTCGATCAGGAAGTGTTAGCGTTTTCTGATCGTAAAGAAAGACGTCGACATTGAACGCAGAAAAAGCCCCAGCATTGGTCTTTCAGACCAGTCAATCTGGGAATCTCTGGGGAAAATGTCAAATGCAGTGGCCTAGATTGCAGAAATCTGGGTTCACATGTTCCGTATGGAAAATTTTTATGCCGTACCCAAAGGCCATGTGGCTTCTTTTACAATTTGATTATAATATTGGGAAAGAATGCCACTTGTTCAACAAATTGATTAAAAATATTGGGAAGGAATGCCACGTGTTCAACTGATTCCTCTACACCTAACTCACATGTTGGCCTTTTATTTTGTATTGGCCAAATTCCAAAATCTACATACATTCATTGGACCGCCCTATCCATGAATATTTTGCGTCTACCTAAAAATGGATGTAGGGAGAATTTAGCTCCCCTTGCTACTTCCATCTATTCTCTCTCCTAATCAAAAACTCCCCGGGTGGATTTTTCAGATGGTTGTGACTTTCATGAAGCATGGCCCATAAAAGTCATGGTATACCTGATGATTGGCTAATCTTATGAACTTTGCACCTATGCCAAAAAGCTAGTCACGTGTTGCATAAAGGCATGGGAAGTGCTTAAAGCTGACGGTCTATCTGATGTAATGTGTGTGGGGAATTCATGTCTCTGTGTCTAACACATGGATGAATGATAACAGAGTTATAAGCCACCCACAGAATATTGTGCAAACCAACCAATTCCATTGCCTATATCCCACCCAAGCTGCAAAATATCACGAATTTAATTCAATGTTACCGTAGATATTTTAGGGCAGCCTGGTCCCATGCATGGTAGAATGATTATTAGTCCTTGCACATATAGACAGAAAAGCGTTTACATACAACTTGGTGCAGTCATCCAACTGCAGCAAATAAGCCAATGCCTAGCATATCCTTCTTTTAACTGTTACGGTCCAACAAATATACCTTACAATGAATGAAGGACATTTTATTTCGTGTATCGAAGTACATCAAGTACCATTATTTTTCAACCGCTGTTCATATATATATATATAATATCTCAAAAGACATTAATTGAAAATATCGATAGGTTACAATAAAGATAAACTAGTAAGATTATCTCAAAAAACTTTTTTTAATTCCAACAAAATTTTTGATTGAGATAATCTTCAACATCTTGACTAAATAAATTATTTTGTTTGGGTTGTGCCTAAATTGTTATTTTAGATAATTTTGATTGAAGATCTTACCCAGATGGGGAAAACATCAAAGAGCATTGTGAATGGTCATGTCATAAACATTACAATTCTCAACCAAATGATAGAAACTTTTAGAGGGTATATGAGATAGAAAGGGTTTATACTTGGCCTGTTTATAGCTTAGTCTTAAGTCGATATATAAGAGATTAGTCATCATTGGGACAATCATATTTTTATAAGAGTTCCTGCTTAGAGAGGGATTCTAGATTAATATACATATCCTAATGCTCTAGGAATAATTTTCTCTTGATGCTTGAACCCATATGATACCATGTGGAGCTAGAAGATAAGAGACGTGGTAGAGGTTGGTTGCCCATTAGAGATGAGATTTGACGTGACTAATTGTTTTGGCTATTATTGCTTATCAATTTTATGGTTCCCTAACAAATATTAAGTATAATAATTAGTTTATATCTTACAAAAATATATTTTAACTTATATCTTACACATTATATTATGGTGTATGATGGTTTGGTTGGATCTTACACATTATATTAGAGCATGTGAGAAATGAAGATGATACATAGTGCGCTTGTGTGCATGGAATAAATACCCTTGTTTGATTTTATGCCATATTAATATATAAATCTACCATACAATTGTTGTATCCATATCATACCTTTGCTATACATTATAGAGCTAGGGTTAGGAGCTTGCAAATGAGACAGTAAACAATGTTAAGAATCCCAAGTTAAAGGACCGCAGTTCCCGGGTTGCACAAGAAAAATTGTGCATGCTGCTATATCTTGATATTGCTTGGACCTATTCAGTAATTCAAATGATACCTGTCATGGATGTGATGTAACCTTCCTTGGCACACACATACATCTTAGGGACATATGGTGTTCTATTATTGTTCTCGGTTTCTGAGATGGCCCGCAGATATGGACAAATGATTGCAAGTTGGTGGGCTTTCGACAAACGTAGACGTAGATCATGTGGGCGGGTGTCCCACCCTACGCATGCGAAGGGAGCAAGATTCACTCTCCTGAAATCATCAGGTTTTCGTAGACCTGTGCAGGACAAAAGCGCCGTTGTTTGGTAAGCTAATGCTGAAAAAAATGACCATGCACTTTAGAATTCTCAGCTTTCTACACCTGCCAAGTTATTTCGTGTGCATCAGATTCCCTAAAAACTGGCTTGACATGGCTAAGAAATAAGTTGGTAACCCTGTCACATGCTGGAATTGGGTTTATGGACATCATCTCTCTCTCTTTTTTTCTTTACGAGAAATTATTGATTCACTAGAATCGTTCCACCAAAATTTTGGTAAAATCCTTTTTTCTTTTGAACCTATCATGAAAGATCAGATGAAATCAAATCCAATTAAAAAGTTAGCTTCCCACCGCTTGTTTACTAAGCATTCTAAAGATTATCCTCATATAAGATTCAGGCAGACCGCAAAACTGAACTTATTTGAAAGTGTATATAGTTAATATTATACTCTTTCTCATTACAAATCTAGTAATTCGGTTTGATTCTTATGTGATTTCTTGATTGCATTCGAACGCTACCACGATAAATCTTTCATTTTTCAAGAAAGGAACAAACAAGAAAAGGCGACAAATGGTGTAATAGAGATCTAAAGGTCGATATTTGGAACATAAAAACAATGCCCCCACACAATAGACGTTGGAAAGGGATTGATAGAGTGTAATTTACAGAGGAAAATTGTTCTGAATGGTCCCTGTCTCGCTAAAATTGGACAGATCACATGCAGAAAGGCTGCCGGACGGGTCCAAGTCAGTTTTACTTGGCGGTCTTAGTATCTCGTTGAGCTTAAAACCTATGCCCAACATGAGTTATTCCAATATTAAATGGAATATGAGGATTGAATCTACCAAATTTCCTAAGATTTGGGTAGTTCAGAATATTAGTAGGAGGTTAGGAGCTGAAATATTTGGTATGAAAGAATTTATGTATTTTTATCTTTATTCCCTTTATAACTGACATTATTATCTATCTTTTTTTACCACTTTCCTTTATCCTTTTCCTTTCCATCTCTTTCTACGCAAACTAAACACAGCCACCAACCAAAGAATGTAAAATGAAAGCCTAATATTTCACACAACTGTTTGGTGCATTATCAGTAGCCAGAATCTTGTTAAGCTGCAGGCCGTTCTAGGATGGCACATCCAAGCAGTGAGTCTGTGTGGGACTGGGACTCACTGACAATGGCTGGCGAAAAATGTCCATTGTATACGTTAGCTTGATGAGAATCTTGTGGGAAGAGTTATCTACTATTAATAATATTTCCAACATGCCACATAACGCCTAGAAACTGGTCTAATTCCACCACTCCGTCCGAGAAAAATTCAAGTAGCTGGCCAGGGAAAATACAAATCGTACCCACATGCACCATTGATTAAGTACTTCAAAATCGTCATCCTACCTTTTAGACCTTGATATTAGGGATTAGGGATTTCGCAGTGGATGCCAGTTGGTCCTCCCACTTTTTATAATGCTGATTACTCTAGCTAGGTCTCACCATAATCCTAATAACCATAGATTCAAGCTTCTTTTGCGGAAACCAATGCAAGGCCAGATATTATCTAGACCATTCATGATCTCGAGAGTCATCTAAATGGGTACGTGAGGCTGCGCGGAGCATT
>JAYJMB010002247.1:0-15515 GCA_036873735.1 Pouteria campechiana
AAAAATAAGGTTGGTATGAAGATTGAGTTGAAGTTTTAAAAGATATGAATTGCATGCAACGCTAGGCAAAGCATCCAAAATTGCATTGACAGGTCAAGGCATTAATGGGAGCCATGCAGCATAGACATTTTGATTAAGGCTGATGTGTTACTGTCAGAGACTCAGACGTAGATCAGTCTAAAATGCACAGTTACTGACCATAACAGCCCACCTAAAATACGCCCAACATGATTCTTATGAGGGAATTCATACAAAAGGGTCTAATTTTTTTTTGTATTTTCTAACAAATCCTTCATTTCCCATGAAACTCTGGCTTTTTGAATGGTATAAAGCAGAAATTATATTTGGGAATTAGTAAAAGATGTGAAAAAAGAAAGAAAGGACGGATTTAAAAAAGTAAAGAAAAAATGTGATAAGATAGAGAGTAATAGTAAAAATAAATCGAATATAGATAAAATATGCATATAAGATTTTTATATTAAAAGAGGGTAATGATTGATTTATAAATAACAATGAAGAAAAATATGATTATTAGAATGCTAAATATTGCGTTAATTTAAAATGGATAGTAAAAAGAGGATAAGAAATTTCTACCTATCTCCCAAAAAGAAATATTGCATTATTTTTAACCCTTATGCCTAATTCATTTTATTTCCATATTTTCTTGTATACCATTAGTTATGCTCATTATTTTTGTTTCCTTTTATCCCTTTCCACTTATTATATTGGATGGTGGCTATATTGGTCTCTCTCTTCTCAAATATCTATACATCTTATGAAAAGAGCACATATGCTCCATAAAGCAAAATGATTTTCACAATTTTGGATTAACTGCTTTACTTAACCATATGCATCTCTAACAAAGAAAAAATCTTGGTTTTATTTTTCTATTTTTTTTAAAAATACCCACATCCTGGGATTGCTTACAAAGAATGCTAAAACTTGATAACCTCAAATTTTCAATTTAGAATCTAGCCATAAAACGTGGTCAAAATATTGATACCCGCAAGTGGCAAGGGCTATGAGATGACAATATAAGGGAACTAAAGAACGATAAGCTCACACGGTTGCTTGGTCTGCACGTGGGCAGAAGACATGACGTGTAAGCAATGGGATGGGAAGCGCAGTGGGCTGGATTTTTTCAGTTAATAAATCATTTTTCTACAGGGACTAAAAAAAAGTAAAAAAAAAATGAAATTGACAGAGAATCTTTTTTCAAAGCAAATAATAAATAAAAAATCTATTTGCGGCAGCGTAGCTTTCGGTGGGCCAGCTCTTGAGCTCCCCGATGTTTCGCTCACCGGCTTCTCTGTCCTTCCTTGCTTGCAGGCAGACACGCATTCCTGCCTACCCACGCGCCTTGATAGGTGGAAAAAGGGAGGAGAGAGAGAGAGAGAGGGAAGACTTTGGAACTTTGACGATCCCAAAACTGATTCTTGAAGAACACAAAAAGAGAGGGAGTGGGTTTTTTCAAGAAACTTTCAAAGGGACTGAAGTTGTCGGCAGCTTCTTGTCTCCTGTTTTGCCTGCTAGTTGCACGGAAAGAAGGAAAGAAAGAAAGAAAGAAGGAAAGAAGGTATCTGTTTTTGTTGCTTCTGCTTTCAAATTCACTCCAAATGGGCTCTTTGTTTTCCCCCTCCTCCTATGATTGGATTTTCTGTTCGGATTTTTTCTTTCGATTTTTGGTTGAACGGACTGCATGAAGCCGGAATGTTAAATGGTATCTTTCCTTGCTGTTGGATGTTTCTTTTTCGATCAGGAAGCTTTTTTTTTTTTTTTTTGGATTGACATCAAATGGGTATTTTGTTCATAAGTATCTGATGAATGGATTTTATCTATTTGCATGTATCTGTATTGTTGCTGTTGTTCTGTGATTAAATGAATGCTCGACTGGAGTTCTGATGGATATGTTTGCAATTTGCGGGATTTTCACTAGAAAATACCTTTTTTTATGTTATTATGAGATACAGAGAAAATGGGTTTGTCTCTAATAGGGAAAAGGAATTTAGAAATGATATATTTTAAAATTTTGAGTTTCTTGGTTAATTTCCGAAGTAGAACTTGTGCAACTGCGAACAATATAATAGTGGATTTTGATGCGGCACTTAATCAATTTATTGGATTTTTTGTTTGGGGGGTAAATGACATCTTGTTTTAAGTCGATTTTTATCCTTCTCCTTCCTTTAGTTGTGTAAAAGAATTTCATTTTTTTTTAAAGTCGATTTTTATCCTTCTCCTTCCTTTAGTAGAGTAAAGGAATTTCGAGAAAGACTTTTTTGGGTACTTTTTCTATTGAATTCAGTAATGATTTAATGAAAAAGATTAAGAAAAATAATCATTAGTCTTCGGTGAATAATTTTTTTAGACGAATACATTATTTATGGGCTTTTGCATTAAGCGCTCCTTTTCAACTCTCCAGTGAAACCGTTCATTGAGAAACGAGTTAAGAATATTTTTTACTTGTTTTCCTGTTCCATTCCTTCAAGAATGAAGAATTTGAATCTCTCTCAATCTTTATTCGAGTGCTTGTTTTTAAACTCTTTTTGGTTATGAGTCCTTTCTGCTGCCATTTGTCTGATCTAGAAATGGGAGAAATGTTGGATCTTGATTTTTTTTGTCCTCTGCAATGGGAAGATCGTCTTTTATTTTCTTTCTGTTTTCACCTTTTTTCTATTTTCTTTTTGATTCATCGATGCAAATCAGTGAAAGGGAATTTTCTGATGTAGACAATTTCCTGTGCTTTTCCTCCTTTCTGTTTTAACTTTTGTTACCTCCTGCCACACAGCAGGGATCACAGAGACAAGAAGTTTTCCAACTCTCTCAACTGGGATGGTGTACTCTTCCAACTGCGTAGCGTGGGATTTGCTATTATTATCATATGTTATAGTCAGTAAAACAGAAATCTAAGGCTTTAATCTTTTTACTTCCGTAGAATATAGTGCAACTTTATTGTTGATCAAGCTTATTTTTAGCTTAACTCTTTGGCATCGATGGGCTCACTTGGTGGATGAACTAGGTGCCAAACTGCCAATAAAAGTCGTCAGAGGCTCCAAGAAATTCGAGTTACCAACAGTCACAAGTACAACCAGATGGTTAGATGTTAGTAAACAGGAAGTAATTCTGTTCATCAAGATGCGGTTATGAACTCCTTACATTTCCCTGTTGATCAGGATGCAAAACAAACTTAAAAAACAAAGAAAATCAAAAGTATGGCTCATATTATAGGTAAGATAGAAGAGGAAAGTGAAGGAAGAGAAATAACCACTGCAAGTGCAATGGTTTTAAAGTAATTCAAAGTTGGCTTCTAAAATTATCAGTATTTGGGAATATCATTACATTGATGCAACCCACGCATTTCTGGACTGTTAGGATCATGGTGTTTATTGTTTGTGATTTTACATTATCATGACAATTGGTGCAATCATTTACAACCAATGGATATTCTCCTGATCATCAAACTGGCTCATTTTCTTTTCTTTTCGGCGTTTTTGTTTCCTTTGAGTCAGAATTCTTCATGAATAATTTTGACCTGAAGATGCATGGTGCTATAATCAGAATTTTGTTTCTATGTCATCTTTTTTTTTTTGTTTCTGGTAGAAACTCTCAAGAGATTTTTAGATGATGTTTTCATTCTTCTTTGCTTTGACCATAGTTACTTTGAAACTGAATAATTCGCAAATGTTTTTGGAGCTTTAATTCATCTTTAAATCTGTCTCTGATCAGAATCTTGCTTCTTTTTGTGTGCTTTCCCTTTGTAGTTTCAGGTTGGGAGGTTCCTATAGGTTCTAGAGCACTTTCGAACCCTCTTTTTAAAAGATAAGAAAATTGGTGAGTTTTTCTTTTTTTCCCCTCTTCTTCTATTTTTCAGTAAATCACTTGAGTCTGGTTTTGGAGATGATGCATGCAGCTGCTTTGGTTTTCCTTTGACATGAGCAGATGTGTTACCACGTTATATTTTTAGTGAACCCAGTATAATACATAAAAAAAGAGAGGATTGGATTGGTTTCTGATTAAATCATTATCTTCTGATTTGTTTGCATGACATTATTGTTCAACATTGACAAATTTAATGTGCTCATCTCAATTCAGAGATAAGATTGATACTTAAAAAATTGAAAAGATCTTTCATAGAAAGTAAAAATAAAATAAAACCCGAGACTTCGATTTGTACCTGATAGGGGCTGCATCTACGAGTTATAATATTTGAGTTTGAAAGCTTCGTTTGTTTCAACTTTCAACCTCATAAGAGCCCTGTTCATTGGTGAGAACTGTCTAGTTTGAGCAAGGTTGGCAACTAGACCCAGCGGCAGTCAAAATTTGGCCTAGAGCTATTCCCGATCTTCCCATTGCCTTCTATCGTAACCTGAATTAAAGAGATTGGTTTAACTACATTTGGGGATATAACCTCCCTCCACAAATGTGTTTGGTGTTTCAAAAATTTTACCTACTATATACTTATAAAATACTTGCATTGCAGCACCTCTTTTTTGCTATAAATTTTGGTAATGTCATAATAATACTTGGAAATCACCACATAATTTAAGGATCTTCACTTGGAGATCATGCATGAAGACTTGTAGATGAAATCACCATACCAGATTCCCAAAGTGCACCAATTTTTTTCACTGTGTACAGTAAAGCCAATGAACCAAATATAGAAGAAATACCATCAAATTCATTATTTTCACATAGTTCAGCCATCCAATTCTCCTAGTTTAATGCAACTGAGCTGCAAGAACATATACGTATAGGTTCACTGAATCTGCACTTGAACATCATGAACAATGGCTTACAGAATAAAAATCACTATACTAGATTTCTACTGTGCACCACATTTGTGTTTCACAGCATACAGTAAGACCAGTGAACCAAATTTAGCAGCAATACTATCAAGGTTTTATGATCACATACCAATTGGTTATTTGAGGCCCTTTGAGATTTATCTGTAAAATCTAATCCATTTATTATGTTTGGTGCAACTTTTTTTAATTAAGTTGAACTGCGTGCTTCAGTGGGCTACAAACAGGGAGAATTGTAATGTGTGTGTGTGTGTGTGTGTGTGTGTGTGTGTGTGTCTGTGTCTATCTATCTATCTATCTATCTATCTATCTATATCTATATCTATATATATATATATATATATCAAGTGAGATCAAATTTGTAGCCCACTTAGTTATAAATTGCAATAATTATTTACATGTTAACTAAATAAGTAGTGTTAACAATGATGAATGGATTTGATTTTACAAATGCATCTTAATGGGCCTCAAGCCAATCATTTTTGCCACAACTGTGGTGAGAATGTTTGCATGTGGTCATATCCCTACTATCAACTCATCATCTTGAAATGTTGCAGTCATGCAGTCCTGTGCTCAAGCCACGATATCACTGTGTAATTTGATGTTTGGGTACCCAAATAAGAAAACAGGCTATCCAATAAGTCAACCTCACATTCCAGGGCTGAAATGCATGGAACTTCATTGGTTTTGTTTGCATCAATTATCTAAAGTGCTTCTTCTTAGCAGCTTGTTACATGGAAACCAGAATTTTCTTACTTGCTTAGCATTTTCTTCATCAAAATACTATAAGATGCTCATTTCTCCTTTATCTTTTTTCTTTCCTTTCCGGTGTGTTCCTCGTGGTGCCATTCTTTGTATGATCATGCCTTTTCTCTCCAAAATAAGATGTCTGCACCTGCTGAAATGGATGACAGAGAACTCAGCTTAAAACCGGTGAAGGATGTAGAAATGGACATCAATTTTGTGCCCCTAATGGAGGAAGGTGTGGAGGATATGGAAGCGGGTATAAATTCTTTGCCCACAGCAGAGGAATGTGTAGATGGTATGAAAAAGGATGTCAATTCCATGCTCCCAATGGAGGAAGGTGATATAAGGAGGAGCTCAACAGGTGGTGCAATAAGAGGAGCTTTGTCAACTCCTCCAAGAGGAGAAGAAAAGCTTCTTCCTCACTATCTGCAAGCTTCTACTGGTTCATGCCATGATTTTTGTAAATATGGGCGAAAGCATGAGTTTGAAGTAAAAGAGAGACGGCTCTTTTCTCATAAAGTCATGAGAGATACCAAAGTTGGAGATGAGAATGAGACTGAAAACCATGGAGAGAGTAAAAAGAAACCAATGCATAAGTCAAAGGCCACACCTGAGCTAAAAAATGAATCATCAAACAAATCAAAAATCACCTGCAGAAAAGCTTCTTCACCTGCCAAGGATGGTGATGTCTCCGACAAACATGTTATAGCATTGAAGCTGACAGCTATAGCGGTAAAGTCACCTGATGGGGCAAGTAAATCATCCAGCAAAGCCAAGATTGCCAACCGAAAGGCTGCATCGCCTGCTAAAAAAATTGAGATTTCTGATAAACATGTTATAACTTCAAAGCTGAAACCTGCTGCTGCAAAGATACTGCCTGCAAAAGACTTGAGTGCTAGAAGGAAAGGCATTGACTGCCCTATTGATTCTTCTGGAGGTCTAAACAGTCGAAGCAACTATGAGAAGTCTGATTCTTCAGGAAATTTGGTTGTAAGAAGGAACAAAGAGGGAAAGCTATCCCAAAGCTTGTTGAGGGAAAAGAAGATGACGAAGCCATCTCTACTTTCTTTGACACCAAGAGCTTCGTCTTTGACACCAAGAGCTTCTCTTAAACGAATCTCAAGTTTAAACCGTACAAAATATAAGAGTGTGAGAGTGGAATCTACTTCTGTAAATCAAAACAAACTCGATAAATCTGAATCCAATGTTGAGAAAGTCAAAGAAAAGACATTGCATGCAATCAAGCCAAAACCGGAAAACAGAACCATCAAAACCCTCAGGCAGAGAAGCCGCAACAGTCTATTGAACACTTCATCAACATCATCAGCACCATCTAAAGATTCCTTGTTATCATCAGATGGAGGGAGCAAGGGGCGTATGTCTGTTTTGAGCAGAGCATATAACTCCATTTCTAGACGAGCTGACTCTGAGAAGAAAAAACTAATGGAAATCTCCAAAAGCATAGGCAAAAGGATGCTGAGGAGGACTCCTTCAGTTCGCTCAGAAGTTAAAGAAACTTTGCCAGAAAAACTAAAATTCAGGAGAGGAAAGGTAGTCAATGTTGAGCCTGAAAATAATGCCCCAAGGAGACTGAAGTTCAGAAAAGTAAGATCATTGCGTGACAACAGTAAAGGAGAAGTTGGGAGGAGGAGCTTTCGGTGGAGGAGGGAGTTTGGTGGCAATGATGACAAACCTGAGTCTCATATCATCAGGCTGAGGCATCGAGATGTGCAGGGAAAGAAAGAAGAGAAAGGATTATTCAATGATGTAATTGAAGAAACTGCAAATAAGCTGGTTGAGACTAGGAAGAGTAAGGTTAAGGCCTTGGTTGGTGCTTTTGAAACTGTTATCTCACTCCAGGAAAGAAAACCTGCTGCAGCCATTATAAACACTAGTACACCTACTACTTGAGTTGCAGACGTTTTTTTTTTTCCCCCTTTGATTTTTGTGTTTTGATGATGCCTTTTTCTTGGTGGTTGAATGAGATGCTATAGATCCATACATTGGTTTTGTAAAGAAATAATATAATTAAACACCTAGGTGTTTTTTTTCTGTAAAGGAAGATATTTTCTTTTCAGTGAGGATTGTTGCTTAGATTTTGTAATATTCTTGTTGAGCTTGCTAGTTTTAGTGGCCTTGTTCAAGTTTTCAGAAACTGAAAATGTTAGCGACCAAAGTTGGTGCAACCCACCATGCATATGTGTCCCCAAGGATATCTCATGTTGGCTGATTGGGTTGAATGGTATCTCCTTGACTCTCTCTCTCACACCAAAAGAGAGAGTTGGGGGAGCTGGGGGCATGTGGCACCCGTGGCAAGGAAGCAATAAACCAGCAGTCTTGCAGTCTTGATTACTGAAACACGGAATCCATTAATCTTTTATTATTATGCAGTAGATCAAGGTCTATTGCCGCAATGCATATGCATATGTAATGATTAGTCCATTCCTTTGTCCTTGGATTAAAATGGAACTGTTTTTTGTTTTATCATCTTCATGTCTGCTGGACCAGCCAATTGCGGTTTTTCTGTCTTGATTACTTGAACTTTAGAAGGAAGCCTACATTTTGAACTGATTTGGGTAGTTTTTTGTTTTTGTTCTTTTATTGTTTAATGTTTATTCCTGGGTTTTGTATGGGTTTGGGGTTGGGTAGAACCTGAGAAATATCCCCTGGAATTTGAACTGATTTAGGAGTTTGTACTGATTTTGCTGGTGTTGGTTGACACCCTGGATTTGAGCTGATGTAGTTGGGTGGGTTGTCAATTCAAGTTGCTTCTATCGCCCACTGACAACTGCTCAACCATATCTTTATTACCATACTGGTTGAAAATAAATGCGAAATAATTGAAGGATACTCTAATGGGAAATGTTTGCTCATCATTCTCTTTCTTTTAGTCAGATCTTGAATGAAAATTAATTCTAGGGACAAGTTTTCTAAATAGAAAGAAGTTATCTATGAACATAATCTATCAATGGAAAAAATATTCTGAAGTGATAGCAATTGTGCACTATTCTCCTCTCATTCAATACGCACTTCTAAGTACTTGCCTATCTTCTAGTCAGCTGATTGGATTTATTACATTGGCTGCTGGCCTGCTGCCAAAAAGCAATACTTGCGTGTTCAATGCCTATTTTTCTCTTATCAACATTTTGATGGATTTCTTCAACCTATTTAGAAATTGGAACCTCATTTTGTACGATTTTGGAACACAACTGTTCTAGGAGGTAGTGCAGTATTTGAATGGTTCTTCACGGTAAAGCATACTACATTAGTCGTGGCATGGGGATAGATGTGGTAGAGTTTTCTATAGGAGTGATTTTGAAAATAGATGTTGTATTTCTGTTTTTATTTTGAAGAATTGTACTTGACTACGTTATGGATTGTATGGTATTTTCACTCTTTTCCCTAATTGTGAGTTATTATGGTTCCCTTCGTGATTATATTTTATCTCTAGTGCGATAGATCTTGAGAGATTCACCTCTAGTTTAGGAATGATATTTAATTGTGTTATTCTTGGGGCCAAGGTGTGACAATTATATTGTAAAAACTTTGTGGAAACTTTACGATGCTAAATTAAAATTTTCTTCTACTTTTCACTCATAAACTGATGGTCAAACCGAGGTTGTTAACTAAAGTTTGGGAGACTTACATAGATGTTTAGTAGGTGAGTATTTCGGTACTTAGGATTCAGTTATATCCATTGTAGAGTTTTCCTAAGATCCATAGGAAAGTCCCCATTTGATATTGTTCAAGATTTTGCTCCTCGTGCTCTCATTGATCTTGTACCCTTGCTGCTTGATATTTGTGTTTTTACTTCTGCTAATACATTTGCATAGCATATTCATGGTATTCATGCCACTATAAGAAGAAAAATTACACTAAGTAATGAAACTTATAAGCTTGCTGCTTGCTACTGATGTACATCGTAAGCATCACGAGTTTAATAAAAGTGATTATGTTATTGTTTGTATGCAACCTGATAGATTTTCTAAAAATTCTTTTAAAAAGTTACATGCATGAGCTAATGGTCCTTTACATATTATACGAAAATTAGGATCAAATGTATATGTTCTTGACTTGCTTCCAGATTTAGGAATTAGTTCAACTTTCAATGTAGAGGATTTGTTTCATTATAAAGGCACTTTCGAGCCTCATCTTTTACCTACAAGAATACAAAACCAAGGGGTTTCTTCAACTTTTGATCATGTTCCAGTTCTACCCCAAACACGGTTGACACCCACAGATCAAGTTGAGAGTATCCTCTAAGATGAGCTCATTACTTCTTCTTTAGGTATCTTATTTTGTGAAGAAACAAGCTTGAAACTGATGTCACATGGATATCAGAAGAGGAACCTCAAGAGTTGGACCCAGATTTACTTGATCGTTATCATCATGCAAACTCTCCATTGGAGCATTCTTCTAAGTGGGGGAGAATTGATGAGGATTGTGAAGTGTGCCCAATTCATACTTATTTTTGGCGCAATTATGACAATTAGAATTTGTTTATTTGATTAGGGATTTTGAAACATTGTATCTGGGTTAGGGGGTATTTTTGCTATTTTATTTGTTATGTGTATTTTACGTATATTTTAGGATTTTGCTTTTAGTCTATAAATAGAGTAGCTTATATTAGGGTTTAACAACACTTTATGATTCAAATACATTAATTACTTTGTTTGCCCTAATCCTCCCTAAATTCTTTCCTACTTCTCCTCTTTCTTCCCGACTTCCTCCCTTTCTTCCCTTCTTATCCCCTTGAGAGGTTTCATCCTCTTTCTTCTATCCTCCTCCTGCCTATTCTAAATCAACAAGTCTATTAATAACAGATTTGATGGTGTTGAAAACAGGCTAATTCCAGGCACTCTCCAAATGGGAAACCATATTGACAATTTTCAACATTCTAATGGATGTTATGGAAAGAAAACTAGAAATTATCTTTTTTCATATTAATGTATTCTTTATTTTTGTCCATTGATTTACAGTTGAGAGGAGGTTACTAATAAAATGGACTACTGTGGATTTTTATGATTCCTGGTGTGATTAATATGCTATGGAAGAATGGAACAATCTACTTCATAACATCAAACTTGTTGAGGATTGTCACTCTATTTCCTTCCTTTTATTTCATTAGGAAGCAAAAGTTAAGAGCATCCATGTTTCAAAATTTCAGCTGCTCAATCAAGCCCTCTGGTCCTTTTAGTTCTTTGTAAAGTTTCTTGATGCACAGTGCTGAAACTTGGAAATGCAACAAATGGCCAATCATCTAAATAGACAAACAGGATTTTTGAGCCAACTCACTTACAAACTGGTTTTGGTGTTTATTTGGCATAACTCACCTCTTTCTGTGGAGAGAGTGAAATATCATAACGAATAAATCTTCAACAATCATTAATTTGCCTCTGTTGCGAGGCAGAACTTTAGGAAGATATTGAGGAATGGGAAATTTTCTAGACAGTTTGGATGCTTTCAATGAGAAGTTTGTGTCCTGAGAGACTATGGCTCCTTTGCACTCTTACACATCTCTCACCTAGATGAGGCATATCAATTTGTTTGACTTGCATATGCATAGTTGTAGCTTTCAGCATAAAAATGTAACAGCTGAATCATGTGCACAAATATATTCAAACATATGAGATATAATTAAAAACCAACATTCTAAAGCAATCACTTCATCTGTCACTCTTGGCACTCAAATTGTTATTTCTGTTAGCAGAAGGCAACAACATCGTCATCCTTTTGAAGCCAGCTATTTCTGCCTTATCTGAAACAGAAGCATGTTACAGGAACCTTCCCTGTTGAGCTGATCTCTCTTGCTGTTTCTCTTGTCTTGGATTCCTCATTTCTTTTTCTTTCCTCAGCAATGGCTCTCGCGTCTTTGGCAATTTTATTGACCCTTTCTATTTCATTGCGATATTCTTGTGTGGCCCTCAGCCGTCTTAACTCCAACCGACTCTGCATATGCAAAACCAAATGCTATGTCACACCATTTTTAACGTTTCTTTTGTCAAAGGTCACAGAACTCAAAGCAAAGCCAACTCCAGACCTCCTTTTTGTCAAGTCGATGCTTTGCCTTCTTCTTCTTTTCATCTTCCCAAGCCAGAATTGTGGATATTTGTTTTTCATACCTGAAATTTTGCACCCATAAGTTGCAGCTAAACCTATCTATATTCCATCAATTAAAGATGAAAAATGCAGTATACATAAAATCAAGTACAACCCTGGTTCAGCCCAAGTGAAACTAAGCTGATTAGTTGAATGAACTATCGTGAGATTCTTATAAAAATGCAATTACCTTTTCTGTATCTTAGCTAGCTGAGATTTCTCCCAAGTATCTGCTTTTGTGTCTGTTGTGTTTCCACGCAAGTAGTCCTCCCCATTTCTATCAACAGCAGTCTCTCCAGTTGGTTTAGCAGGAGATGAATGGTCCGCTCTGCCCATTTTATCCCTAAGACCATCTGTTTTTGTGCTGTTTGAGTTGCCTCTGCCCATTTTATCATTAAAACTTTCTGCTTTTTTAGTATTTTTGTCATCAGGAGCAAATTTGATAGTTTTCTTTGCACTTGGGACCTTCGTAGTTGTCTTGTCTGGCAACTTTGGCTCAGTTGCAGTACTGTCAAGTGACTTCTGCTCCCCTAGCCCTGAAGCAGATTCCATAAACATACAGAAAGAAATAGAAAACTATTGTGAAACTGATAAATACCAGAATCTTGTTTATCTTCTCTGATTGCTCGCTTACCAGTAAACCTCCTAGAGAGCCTACCAGGCTCAGCAGTGGCAGCTTCAGTGTCTTCTTTCTTGCTTTTGGTCCTGCTTAGAGAGGATTCTTCCTTACCAGTAAACCTTCTAGAGAGCCTGGTTGGTTCAGGATCTTCTTTCTTACTTCTGAGCCTGCTTTGAAAATCTTCCAGCGGTCTTACTTCCTTGGCTGATTCTGCTTCTTTCTCTGCGGCAATGGCTAATGTAACTGCTGCAATCACAGTTTTATATTCGCCATCTCTCCAATCATCATCGCCACCACCAGTATTCATTTGGTTAGAGAATTGCCTTAGGAACCAGTTCTGCGACCTCTTTCGTTCTACAAAATATCAACTTGGAGTTAATTTTCCTTTTTTCACTGTCACTGACAGGCTGAATTCCAAAACAACCAAGTTATCAGATTCAGGTCATCTCATCAAGACCCCAGATATAACAAAATTATGATTATTTAGCTATAGTGTAGGATCTGTTGGATTAGTTAACACAGATTGATCACTTTTGTAAGCATTGCTGAGTTGTAAAATGTATTTCCTTACGTGCATTTATCTTGGAAAACTAATCACATTTCCAGAACAGACTCTTAAAGTAGCATAATTTCATTGGTTGCTTTGGAGTGTTTAATGGATTGATTGAAGTTCTTTTAAAAGTTCATTACATATTCTCCAGATTATTTCATAATAAACTGCTTTATCAGATGACAATTGAAACCTGCGCTTAATCTGGAGTCTGGACTTCGTTGTGTTTTTCATACGAAGAGGATGCCTGTTTTAGCCTAAGAAGTGGTTCCTTGAATCATAAGCAGTCTATGTGGGGCCCTGGAATATTGATGGGCCAATGAAGGAATTAGGTGCAAGCACTGGTGATCACGACAGCTTTCCTAACAAGAAAAGAATAGGATTCAAATATTCAAAAACTGGCGTCTGAAGGCTTCTGATTCAAAAAGTGCAAAGGAAAGCTTAGAGCTAGAAAGGTCCTTACAATGGCTTCAAAAGATAAAAAGGTTTCATCTATTTGGTTCTCCGCCAGAGGCTCGGCCTGCAAAAATTGCATTTGCGCGATAAATTGAACATGAAAAAGTAACCTTGTTTAGATAAATCAACATGGATTTTGGGGCTGCTTGACGTGCGTTTTCTGTTGAAACCGGACAACGGTTTGTTTTCATTTGGACGGTCCAAACATACAACAATAAGCAGCTAGGTAATCAAAAATATTCAAGCCAGATTTAACATTAATATTGGCCTATTGAGAGATAACACAGAAAGTAAATGAGAAGAAAATAATAGTAATACCAGATTTGAAGGATGGAGATGGCCATATCTTTCTGGCTTCTTGACCATCCGGCTGCTGCTCTGAGCTAGCAAACTTCACCCTGTCACGCTGGTCGATTATCAGATTTTCTTGTATAACCACATGCTTCAAAGGAGCAAGAATCAAAACAACAGCAAGAAAACGAGCGTGATTTCATTGCTTTTGTCTTTCTAAGAAATTTTTACATATCTTGGAGAGTGGACTTTAAGGGTGTGTTTGGGAATGGGTAAAAGACGAGGAAAAGAAGGAACATGCAAAAGTGAGAAAAAAAGAGAGAGTGATATAATGTAATGGAGAAATGATTAAAAATAAAGTGCATAAAGATAAAGTAGATAAATTTTTGTATAGAAATACGTAAAATGATAATTAAAAATATAAGTAATAATAAAGAAAAAGAGAGTTGTTGAGTAGCTACAATGTCAAATCACATCAAAAGATAAATAAAAAGGAGTGGTAAAAGTTGGAAAAGTTTTACACCTCTTTTTCCCAATGCCTAACATATAAGTGAAATTCTCGTAGGAGTTTTACCTTGAAGCGGCCCACATGTACAATGTTTGCATTGTGTTTTCTACTTCGACGCATAAGCTTTGGATTAAAAATTCTGTGAGTTTTATACTTGTAATGTGACTAATTAAGGAGAGAAGAATGTTACAAAGCTAAGGATTTGAGTATTGAATCCTTATGCCTACAAATAGGGAGCGTTCCAACTCTTTAACTTGATTTGTTTTCTTAAGACAAATGTAAGTTCTTCCATTACTTGAAGGTTCTGATGAAATAGTCTAACAATTTTATCTTTTATCGTTTTGTTCTCCGTTGAAATCATGTGAGAAGTGCATTTGCAAACTGCTTCCAGGGATTTATAACCCAAAGAGACAGAAGATACTATTAAGAAAAGCTATTGTTTGTAGATGTACAAGGGAAATCAGTCTTTCTCAACTGAGAAAAAGAGTCACAAAAAACGAATAAAACAACCTAGAATGACTCAACTTATCTATATCATCAATTCATTCTTTAATGAAGATATCTTTGTTACAAAATGCGTGTGATACCCCAAAAAAAGCGTCGTCCTGTTTTTTTAAGTTTCTTTATTTTATAGCAAAATATGCAAAAAAAAAAAAAAGGATTTACTAGAGAAATTATAGTAGATATTTTATTGCAGTTGAAGAGTTGTTTCAGTCATTATCCCATTGCCAAAATTCTTTTCATGAGCCAGTCAACTAACTAGAAACTGACTTGGGATCCATTAAATTCAATAAACGTAGCATGTAGATCCACCACACGATAATTGACAAAATGGCAAAGAAATAAACAACCTAAAAGGAAATAATTCATTAATTCCAAGTGTAAATGTTTGTTGGGATTTCATTTTTATTTGTTAAAACATACGAAGGAAAATAAAAGTTATAGTTGCAACCGAGGTACCTTAGCTGCTTAAACAAGTTTTCCAAGCTCGCAGACATGGTGTTTTTGATATCTGGAGAAGCCTAAAAGAGAAATTCGTGATCAACATGCAGAAGTGAAGGCTTTCTTTTAAGATGTCTATATATGCACAACAGCGAGAAGCGTATCAGGGTCTATAGTGTAGGGAAAGGAGTGCAAGAAAAGTCACATATTCTTGTTCGAATCCGGAAAGGTGCTTGACATGAAGAAAAGGATCGCCCTTTTCTTTGGTGCAAAGATTTCATTCTATGTTCGTGTCTTTGATTTCATTCTATGTTCGTGTCTTTCCCTCTAGAAATGTGCTAGCTCCTGCTGCTGCTTTGGCCCTACTTTTGTACCAGTTTTTGATATGGTAGTCCACTGAAATGAGAATTGATACTCCTTGGGGGATTTTATTCTGTCTTTATTCCTTAAAATCTCTTTACGCCACTTTATTTGACATGTGCCTTTGTCAATGTGACTTGAAAT
>JAYJMB010002248.1:0-59495 GCA_036873735.1 Pouteria campechiana
CCACATGTTATTCCACGCATGTGTGTTTTGGATGAACGATTGTGAGTATCTCATGTTTGTTTAAGTTTAATGCTTGTTATGTATGACAAATGCATAAATGATTGGGGACATGGATTATCCGATGAATGTTTATTTCATATATGTGTACAGATGTGAACATTGGTATGCATAAAGTTATCCATGTTGGATTGATGGGTTAGTGTATCCCTAAATTCATTCTTTATTATATTTGTTATACATGAGTTTTGGGGATTTGGAATATCTCGTAGTCTAATTGGTCTATGATATAGACATGTGAGTGTTAGGGATAGAAAGTATCCCATGTCCTTGTGTTGTTCTTGTATATGGATGCCTAAATGAAAGGGATAAGGACTATCCTAGTACTATGCATGAATTGATAAGTATAAAGGCATGTGAATGCTTGGTTGGATGGGAATAATGTGTATTCCCTAATTGCACTTAAAGCGATGATTGTTTGGATAAGTGGGGATAGAGTTTATCCCACGAGTCTTGCTATAACATATAACTAAAAAAAATGAATGTATATCTTGATGGAATGGAAAGCATTCGATGCGTTGTATATGGTGCCCAAATGTCATAGTTATGGGGTTGTGCCTGTATGGCATGGTTTTGATATGTGGTGTTCGTATGGCACTAATATGATATGATGAGCTAGAGTGGCTGAAATGTGATTTAATGTGAGGTGTCTAGTTGAAACGCTCATGTTTATGGTCGTGCATGCTAAAAGGGCATATAGTATTGTAGTGAATTAAGGAAGACATTAGCCTTCTTGATATGTATTCAGGTCTTGATAGTTTGTATTCATGTTCTTAATGAGAACGTATTATTATTTTATTATTATTTCTGCCTACTTACTAGGTTTCGTAGACTCACAGCTTCTTATGTTAAATTTTTAGCTGACAGGCAAGGTGAGGACTCCCAACTGAGGATTGGGACTTGCGAGCAAAAGTAGAAGACATTTGATGGTATGGTAAAATATTTGGATTAGAATCCCTTAATGTAAATGTAATTATATTTGATTCCAGTTTTGTATGATTGTAGGTTAAAGATTTTACATGATGTATTAAAAAATGCAATGGCATGTCATAGTAATTAATCATGATATTGTAGATGAATTTGTATTAATCCAGGGAAATGCATTGCTATCATGGTACAATTCTGACCTTGGGTAGAATTGTGAGTATGGGTATTAGTGTTTTAGATATAAATGTTGATTTATAATTATGAAAATGTAAATTTTATTTAATTCCATACATGTATATTAGGTATAAATGTTTATATTTTAAGGTAGACTCTGTCTGATTTGTGATGAGATATTTCCCTTAGAATTAGGGGAATTGTGAAACTATGGTAAGATTCCCTTATGCAAAATGGAAATGGTAGCATTCTCCATTGGCCTAGGTGTGGCGTGGTCAAAACACATAGGGTTGGGGTGTGGGGCATTACAAAGAGCTAATGAGTTTACTAATGACCCATGAAGTTTTAATGAAGTAAAAAGCTATAAAAGAACTAAAAGGAAAGAAATCAATAGTACTGATAGCTGAATTAGGAGATGATTCACAAAGCGAAGCATTAATAAGTAGTGCTAAAAATAATGATGGCATAGCGATGCTAAGCAGAAGATTCATAACCATGTTTAGAATAAAGATTGGAAGTAACTCCAAAAATTTTACAAACAAAGACAAAAGAAAAGATGTTCCTACATGCTACAATTGTGGCAAAGCTGGCCACATGAGTTTTGATTGCCAAATACAAGGAGACAAAGAAGGAGCTATTAAAGTAATCAATCAATTTTCCAAGTTCAAAGATGAGAACTGCAAGCTCAAGAATGATCAATGCACCATTCAAGAACTTGAGCAAGTTAAGGTAAAGAACAATGCCCTTAACCTCCACCTTGTTTAGAATGAAACCAAAGAATAAAGGTGGTCAACAACACAAGAAAAAGAACTACAACTCTAAAAGAAAATAAAGGACCAAATAGACCATGGTTTGGATTCCTAAGATAGTTACAATTATAGTAAATGCAATTCAATCTCTTGAAATTAGAACAGTGTCACCCAAGGAACAAAAGGTACCAAAATTTACTGCCACTAACCCACCTGGACCCATTTCCAAATGGGTACCAAAGATTAAAGCTAACATTATCATTGCAAGTGTGTTTGAGAGCCATAAGAAGCAACATGTGGTACATTGACACTAGTTGCTCATGACACATGACAGGGGAGAAGGAGTTGTTCATTGAGTCAAAAGAAAGACATGGTGAAATAGTAACCTTTGGAGATAATAAGAAAGGTAGTGTGGTTGAGATTGGTAAGATCGAACAACCACATTCTACTACTATTTTAGATGTATTTTTTGTTGAGGGATTAAAGAATAATCTTCTAAGTGTCAGTCAATTTTATCATAGTGGTTCCAAGGCTATATTTGAATCTCACATTTGTTCAGTCCTAGATCAAAATGACTCAGTTGTAATTCTAGCCAAAAGCCATGGAAATGTGTATATAGTAGACTTTTTGGATATCCAGGCTAAATTTCTTGTTAGTCATGATGAGTTCCTACTATGGGAAGGGAAACCTTGAAAATTTTGATTGCAAGTCTGATGAAGGAATATTCCTTGGTTATTCCATTCTTAGTAAAGCTTTTAGAATCTACAATTTGAGTAGTAGAGCTGTAGAAGAGTCTGTTCATGTCAAGTTTAATGAATCCACTAACTATTTGAAAAGACCAAAGAACTTTGATGATGAAGGAGATGGACTTACAATAACTATGGACAAAATAAACTTTCAAGACCAAGACAAACAAACTCCATAGACAGAAATAGCAAGACATGGAGCTGACAAACAACTTGAATCATCCACTAGTGAGGTATATGAAGAAGGTAACTCTTCTCTTCTTAAAGATTGGAGATTCATGCATGATCATCCCCAAAACCAAGTAATTGGTGATGTGTACGATAGAGTTAGAACATCATATCACCAGATATGTGGCAATTTTACTTTCATTTCTCAAATAAAGCCAACTTGTATAAACCATGCATTAGAAGATGAGAATTGAATTTTAGTTATGCCAAAAGAACTAGACCAATTTAAAAGAAATGATGTATGAACTTTAGTTTCAAGAACAAATCACCAAACAATTTTAGGAACCAAATGGGTCTTTAGGAACAAACTTGATGAATCTGGATTATTTGTGAGAAATAAGACAAGATTAGTAGGAAAGGGGTATTGTCAAAAAGAAGGGATTGATTTTGATGAATCATATACTCCTGTTGCTAGGATAAAAGCCATAAGAATGCTGCTGGTATTTACATCTTTCATGAATTTTAAACTTTACCTGATGGATATCAAATTTGTATTTTTGAATGGTTTCATTAATGAAGAAGTATATGTGGAACAACTCCCTAGGTTTGAAGATTCTCATGATCCCAACCATGTCTTAACACTCAAGAAAGCTGATAAGTGAATATTATTCACTTATATGTTATATTTTCCATGCTTTATTTTGGTATATTTATGAGTTATTTTCTACTAATTTAATAAATTTATGGTTGTCATGTATTTATAGGCAAAGAAGAACAAAGAAGCAAAGAAAATGATATAATCATAGCAAGATAAGAAGAGGTGGAAAGGAGGTACCAAGACTTAGGCAAAAAGAAAAGCCAGTGTTCCAACACAGACAAGCAATGTTGTGACATTGAACAATGAAGGACCTATAAGGTAAGACAAAGGCATGGTGCCATGACACAGGTTTCTAGTGCTGCGGCACTGAAATGGCAGAAGGAATAATGCCGTGACACAATCCCACAATGCATAACCAGTGTTGCGACACTATCTGTCTATGCCATGACACTAGCTTGGGAGGCAAGATCTGGATTTTCTGAAAAAGGTTGAAAATGTTGCAAGCAAAAATATAGGTTTTAATTAGAAAACTATAAATAGCAAGAATGGCCACCCTAGAGTGAGGCTTGGACATCTTTTGGCAAGGTTAGAAGCTGGAAACAAAGAGAGAAGAGGTGGCTACACAGATTGGGAGTGGGATCTTCATGCAATAGCAAGAGAAAGCAAAACATTACTTAGCGAAGAGTTTTCATTGATCTCTTCTTATGCTTTACCACACATTTTTGCTCCTTTATCATGTTTAAGACAATGTATATTATTTTCATTGATTATATCATGCGCTAAACACATCAATCTAGAGGAACGATGTAGCTGGATAATGAGTATTTGGTTTCATTATATTTAATGCATTTCTTTGTTTGTTCATTATCTATGTTGAGTGGTTAATCTAATTTTAATGCTTGTGAAAGAATGCTAGCGCTTTCAACATGATTTGTGATTTGATTTGAGGCTAAGAAGTGATAATCAAATTATACCATGATTAAGCACCATAAGATTGTCATGATGATAGAGATATCCATGAAGCTTATACAACATTATGAGTTTCTTGATCTTAATGCATCTTAACTGGTTGGGATATTCACAGGAAATTAGCCAATTGAGATAGGTTGCTATGACTTGAGAAAGAATAGCAATTAATCAAGAGAAACTCATTGTCAACATAAGAACAAACATTGATTGTTAAAATTAATGAAACTAAATATGATTTATCCGGTGAAATCAGACACCCCTAGATGTTTTAAATCATAATCTCTATTATTGTTTCTAGAATCCACATCATTGCAAAAGCCATTAATTTAAATCTTTTCTATTTACATCTTTACATTCACTTATATAATTCAATCCTTCAAACAAAACTAAAAGTTAGAGTAATTTGGTATTTGGTGAACTTAGTCTTCATGGGAATGATATCTCACTCACTCTTTATTACTTATTCATGACACGTGAACTTACATTAAGGAAAATTTGGAACAGGTTTTTGGCACCATTGCTGAGGACTAACGTTGTGCCAATATCAAAATAAATAACTTTAGTTTTGCTTTGAATTTTTCCCTTCTTTAGGATCTCATTGGAATTCTTGTTTTCTTTTTAGGGTTCTCCATAAGTATATGTGAAGATCTGAAAGCACTAATCTGATCTCTTTTGATTCTGAGATAGAATGCACTCCTCAAAGATTTAGAAGAGAGAAAAGAGAGGTTGTCAGTCAACTGCATAACATTATGGTTGATCTGGAAGAAGTGAACCAAAATCCTCCGAATCTTCCTTACATGCCAATGCGAGGTTATCAATTACCATCAGTAATTGACATTCAACCAGTAATCAGGAGGCCAATCAATGCTACCAATAATTTCGAGATAAAGACTTTGCAAATGCTTCAAGGAATTCAGTTCAATGGGTTGCCTACTAAAGATCTGAATGCTCATATTGCTAATTTTTTGGAAATCTGTGACACTGTCAAATACAATGGAGTATCTGATGATGTTATTCGACTTCGACTATTTACTTTTTCATTGAAAGATAAGGCAAAAACTTGGCTAAATTCTTTATCTGTAAATTTTGTCACTAGTTAGGATGATTTGGCTCAAAAATTTCTTAACAAAATTTCCCCCTAGTAAAAATAGTAAGAATGCAAATGGAGATCACCAATTTCATTTTGCATGATGGTGAAACTCTCCATGAAGCTTGGGAGAGATACATGGACCTGCAGTGAAAGTATCCACATCATGGGATGCCTAAGTGGTTATAAGTCCAAAACTTCTATAATGGAATGCTTGACGCACCAGAACCATTATAGATGCATCAGTTGGAGGAACACTTATGAAGAAATCAGATGAAGATGCATACGATGAACTGGAAGAAATAGCCACACAATTTTCAATGGTCGACTGAGAGAGCTATGTCAAAGAAGCCAAAAAGTGTTTATGGGATTCATCCTATTTCTACCCTAATTGCTCAAGTTACAATGCTTACAAAACAAATGTAGAAGAACCAAATGGGAGTTAATGCCATTCAATCTCCATCAATATATTGTGATTTAGGTCAAGGCAATCATTCCAGTGAAGAATGTCAAACAAGCAATCCTTTTGCTCAACTTGAAAGAAAATAGACATATTTTGTTGGCAATTTCAATAGGCAACAAAACAACCCATATTTACATACAACCAAGGGTGGAGAAACTATCCAAACTTCACTTGGAGAAATCAATAGAAAATGGGATAGACACAGCAAGGATTTCAATAATAGGGAATTCAACAGTAGAAGCAAGAAAAAAAGGCAAATTAGAAGACTGCAGTAGCCCAGTTGGCCAATAATACAAACAAGTCCATGGAAGATACAAGAGCCAATTTGCAAAACCAGCCACTCAGATTCATCATCAATCTGCACAAATTCATAATCTTGAAGCTCAAGGGCTCAGATAGCCAATCTGCTCAGCAATTGCCAGTAAAGAAATTTGCCTAGTAACACTGAAGTTAATCCATGAGAGCAATGTCAAGCAATTACATTGCGAAGTGGTAAAGAATTAGAACCCCCAATGAGCAATGAGATGAGCAAGTCAGAGGGTCAAGAGCAAGTGGAAGTCCTTCCTAAGCCAGAACCACTACCTACTCAGCAACCACCTTCCTCAATACCTTTTCCCTAGCAACTAAAGGAAAGTAAATTGGATACGTAGTTTGCTAAGTTCGTAGACGTCTTCAAAAAGCATCACATCAATATACCATTTGCCAATGCACTTGCACAAATGCTAAGTTATGTAAAGTTCATGAAGGATATCCTTTAAAATAAGAGGGAGTTAGAAGAGTATGAGATGGTTGCTCTCACCGAAGAATGCAGTGCAATCATTCAAAGGAAACTACCTCCAAAACTCAGAGATCTAGGAAGCTTCAATATTCCTTGTGTCATTAGGAATTCTATTTTTGAAAGGCATTGTGTGATTTGGGAGCCAACATTAATCTTATGCCTCTATCAATTTACAAAAAGATGAGGCTAGGGGAAGCAAGACCTACAACTATCTCTCTTTAGTTGGAGGATAAATCTATCAAGCACCCAAGAGGCATCGTTGAAGATGTACTTGTCAAGACTGACAAGTTTATATTCCCAACAGACTTTGTGGTGATTGACATGAAAGAAGACAAGGATGTTCCTATCATTTTGGGGAGACCATTCTTCGCCACTGGAAGAGCTCTAATCGATGTCCAAAACGGTGAATTAAAGCTTCTTGTTAAAGATGAGGAAGTAATATTTAAGATGTTCAATGCAATCAAATATCCAATAGCAAGTGATAACTGCTTCGAGATAAACTTATTGTATAACTTAGTATCTCAGCACTTGGCAAGTTCAGAAGATTCAATGGAAACAAGCTTAACTCATCCTTCTTCATTTGATCTTGAAGAGGCAGATATTGTAGAAATGGTATAGTGGTTGGACTCTTTTGGTCCAAATAATAGAAAATATTTCAAAGTTTTGGGACAAAGTCTTCCTCCATCTGCTCCTTCAATTGAGAAGCCACCATCTCTTGAGCTTAAACAATTGCAGTATGTCTTCCTTGGAGAATCCTCTTCATTACCAGTGAAGACATCTTCCACCCTCTCTCGAGATGAAAAAGATAAGTTACTGTGAGTTCTCAGAAGGTACAAATTAGCTATTGGGTGGTCTATATCAGATTTGAAAGGAATCAGTCCAGCTTTATGCATGCATCAGATATTGATAGAGGATAATTGTAAGCCATCAATGGAAGCTGAAAGAAGACTAATTTCAACAATGAAAGAGGTGGTTCACAAAGAAGTGCTCAAATGGCTCAATACAGGTGTCATTTATCCTATCTCTGACAATTTGTGGGTCAGCCCAGTGCAAGTAGTCCCGAAGAAAGGTGGAACGAGTGTGGTGAGAAATGACAACAATGGATTAATTCCTTTAAGAACTATCACGAGATGGAGAATATGTATTGACTATAGGAAGTTAAATACAGCCACAAGGAAGGATCATTTTCCATTGCCATTTATTGATCAAATGTTGGATAGGCTAGCCGATTTTGATTATTATTGCTTCTTAGATGATTATTCAGGATACAATCAAATATCCATTGCTCTTGAAAACTAGGAGAAGACTACATTCACATGTCCATATGGCACATTTGCTTTCAAAAGAATGCCTTTTGGTCTTTGCAACACTCCAGCTACTTTCCAAAGATGCATGATGGCTCTCTTTATTGACATGGTTGAGAAAATCATTGATGTCTTTATGGATGATTTCTCTGTATTCGGAAAATCTTTCGATCATTGCCTTCAAAACTTGGAGTTGGTCTTAAGGAGATGTGAAGAAACCAACTTGGTGCTGAATTGGGAAAAATGTCATTTCATGGTGAAGGAAGGCATTGTTCTTGGACATCGAATTTCATGTATGGGAATTGAAGTTGATAAAGCCAAGGTGGAGATAATAGAAAAACTCTGACTACCGACCTCTTTCAAGGGAATTTGGAGTTTCCTTGGACACATGAGATTCTCATTAAGGACTTCTCAAAAATCTCAAAGCCACTCTCCAATTTGCTTGTGCAAGGTACATCCTTCTGTTTCAATAAAGAGTGTATGAAAGCATTTAATACTCTTAAGGAAAAGCTTATCTCAGCTCTAATTGTAATTGCACTGAAATGGGATAAACCATTTGAGTTGATGTGTGATGCAAGTGACTATGCTGTAGCAGCAGTCCTAAGACAAGGAAGGAACAAGGTATTCCACACCATTTATTATGCTAGTAGGACTCTCAATGATGCTCACTCAACTGTGCCAAAACAGAGAAAGAGTTGCCTGCAATTATCTTTGCATTTGATAAGTTTAGATCATATCTTATTGGCAATAAGGTAATTATATTTATAGATCATTCTGCAATCAAATACCTTGGGGCTAAGAAGGATGCAAAGCTAAGACTCATCCGGTGGGTGCTTCTACTCCAAGAATTTGACTTGGAGATCAGAGATAAGAAAGGGACAAAAAATCTTGTGGCAGATCACCTCTTAATACTGGAAGTGGAAGAAAATGTAGAAATGTAGAAACCTCCCATTGATGACCAATTCCCAAATGAGCAGCTATTTGCTACCACTTCAACAAAATCCACTCCATGGTATGCAGACTTTGTAAACTTTTTGGCTAGAAACATCATGCCAACTGATCTATCTCCTTATCAAAAGAAGAAGTTTTATTCTAAAGTGAAGCATTATTATTGGGAAGATCCAATTCTCTATAAGCATTGTCCTGATCAGATAATAAGGAGATGTGTACCGGAAGAAGAATTGGATGATATTCTCAAGCATTGTCATACGCTTAAAGTGTGGAGGACATTTTGGAGGAAATAGAACAACTGTAAAACTTTTGCAATCAGGTTTCTTTTGGCCTACATTGTTTAAGGATGCCCATACTTTTATTGCTGCATGCGATCAATGCCAAAGAACTGGAAACATATCGAGAAGGAATGAAATACCTCTAAAAAATATTTTAGAGGTTGAACTCTTTGATGTGTGGGGCATCGACTTCGTGGGACCATTTCTGTCCACAAGTACATCCTCTTGGCAGTGGACTATGTGTCAAAGTGGGTGGAGGCAGTTGCTACTCACACTAATGATGGGAAGGTAATACTAAATTTTCTTCGGAAAAACATTTTCACAAGATTCAAAACTCTAAGAGCCATTATCAGTAATGAAGGGAGTCACTTTTGCAATAAACAATTTGTTGCTCTTTTGTCAAAGTATAGGGTCAAGCACAAAATAGCATTAGCCTATCATCCTCAAACAAATGGGCAAGCTGAGATCTCCAATAGAGAGGTGAGGAGAATTCTTGAAAAGATAGTGCAAAACTCTCATAAGGACTGGGCTAAGAAGCTAGATGATGCTTTGTGGGCATATCAGACTGCATTCAAAATACCTATAGGCATGTCACCCAATACGATGGTATATGGTGAAGCATGCCATCTTCTAGTGGAGTTAAAACATCATGTTTATTGGGTAATGAAATAGCTAAATGTGAGCATGGATGCAACTAAGGAGACACAACTGCTTCCACTCAATAAACTAGATGAATTCCACAATGAAGCCTATGAGAATGCCAAAATACACAAGGAGTGGACAAATGCATGGCATGACAAGCATATCCAGAGAAAAGAACTTATCCTAAGGCAGAAAGTGTTATTGTTCAATTCTAGGCTTCGTTAGTTCCCTGGAAAACTCAAATCCAAGTGGTCAAAACCTTTCACTTTGATACAAGTTTTTCCATATGGCACCATGGAGCTTCATCATGAAGAGAATGGAACATTTTGTTGGTCCCTTCCATAATGGTAGCTCAAGAGTGGGGGGGGGGTGATAAATTGAGCTTTTAAAATTTTTGGCCAAAACAAAAGATCAAAGTGCTAAATAAATAAATAGAACAGATTGCACAACACATAGCATAAGATTTTTATAGTGGTTCAGCCCTTCCTGGGTTCCTACTCCACTTCTCTAAGTCAGTTTTCTCTACTGATCTCAAGTTCCACTAACACCTTGATCAAACTAATCAGATACACGTTGGTTTTTCGACAAGCTTACCAACCAAGTTACTTGTTTTTTCCAAACTAACAAAAAACTTTTAAAACTTGGAGGTTTTCAAAGCTCAGCAAAAATGTTTTATGCTTTCAGCAAGTTTCCTACTTGGTTATCTCAATAAATAAACACCAAGAACTTTGATTGTGTTATCAAATACTAAAAAGAAGTGTACAAATTAATGCCTCTTACTTAAGCAAACTTGTACATAAATTTAAAAACTTTAATTGAATAAGTAATAAGAATGAGAGATTCAAACTCCTTGATTGAGAAGCGGTTTAGACTTTGAAAGCTTTGACAAAGTTGTTGCCATTGGAGTTGAACTTTGAAGAAAGATTTTCAATGCTCAAAACTTTCACTTTTTGTATTTTTTAGTATATTTTCTATATTTCTAAATGCCTCTTTTATAGGCTAAGAAATATTTCCGTCACTAACTTTTGTAGACTTTCAAACGTTCACAAAATATTTTCTTCATCTCATATTTTGTCTTATTTCTGACTTTGCAACCATTTCATATTAGTCTACCACTTTTTCATTGAATTTTCTTCACTTGCCATTCACATGAGTAGTGGATGCTCTAAAGCAGCTTCTTTGGTTGCTCTGAAGTGGCGAGTGAATAGTCAATCTGTTAGAGAAATGATTTCATATGTGTCGAAGAACCAACTTTAGTTTCTCCGAAGTGGCAGAAGACCTTCTTACATGTAATAGTTCTTCGAAGAGTAGAGTTTGGATTGTCCAAACCTTTGATGCTTCAGAAAGGGAGACTCTGAAGTAAGGTTTGACAATTCTGAAATTTGCTTGCTAACTCCGAAGTATATTTATTGACTTCAAAGCATATCTTGATGATTTCGACGCGTATATGGTAAACTCTGAAGTGTAGGTATATTTGGTTAACTCCAAAGTTTATCTTCATGACTTTGAAGTGTGTCTGGATAACTCATGTCTGATTAATTCCAAAGTATGCTTGAAGACTCCAAAGTATGTCTTGTTGACTCTAAAAGTGTCTTAAAGACTTCGAAGTATTCTTGATGATTCTTAAATATATCATGATGACTCCAAAGGCTTTCCTGTTGATTCTGAAGCATACCATGATAACTTCGAAGGCTTTTTTGTTAACTCCAAAGGATGTCTTGATAGCTTCAAAATATACCATGATGACTCCGAAGGCTTTCCTATTGATTCTGGAGCATAGCATGATGGCTCCGAAGGCTTTTCTATTGACTCTAAAGCATGTCTTGATAACTCCAAAAATATACCATGATGACTTTGAAGGCTTTCTTGTTGATTTTAAACTTTCTATTTTCTTATTTTAAGTATATATGTAATCTATATAGTTAATTTTCATGAGCATTTACTTGGTTTCTTCCTTTGATCATCTTGAAGATTATTCTCAAGTTAAGTTAGGAAACATTTCTGCAAAAAGCTTGAGAATAAATTGTTAGTACCTTAATGTTCCACTTGTGTCTTTGCTCATCATCAAAATATACTTGGTTAAGAATGTTCATCATCAAAATCAAGTTATTTAAGATAGTATGTTCAACATCCTCCCCCTTTTTGATGATGACAAAACACTAAGTGATATACCTTTTAGAATTTATCTAACAATAAATTTAAAGCAACTTAATTGTAAGAATTTCAATGAAGTTTTTATTAATTCGGTGTGGCTCCCCCTTAATGGGTGCAAACAAATTTCAACTGCATTTTATAAATAAAAATTTATACATTCCATTTTTCTCTCCCTTTTGGCATAATCAAAAGGTGGAAAGAAACAATCATGAATATCCATAGCCAGTCATGACCAAAATGCATATATACAAAACTTATCACTAACCAAAAATTTGCAGATACAACATATGCTCAAACTCAAGATTCTTTACATAAAGTAAGAAGAAATTAAATCAGAGAGAAAAATGCAAAAGGCACCAGTGTCAGCGAGATGGTTTGGGTTTTTTATTATAGATTTTAGGAAAGAAATCTTTGTTAGGTGGAAGAGGGGGCTTGGGTTGAGAGGATGATGGTGTAGGAGAGGGCTTGGGTGTTTTAGAAGATGATTTAAGTCTTTTGGTTGGAAGAGTTGGAATAAAAAATTGATCCTTTGGGACTGCTAATGTAGTTTCATGGGTGTATGCAATGGATCCACAGATTGAAACATAGATGAAGTCAATGCACTCTCAAATTTCTGGGTCTAGGAACTCAGGAAAGACTACAGGAAGCCCTTTCAGAGGTTTTCTGTGTTTGTATTCATCCTAGCTATATACTCTTAGTAGTACCTGGTGATTTAGGATAGAGAAGTCTTTTTGTGTTCCTTTGGATGTGGAATCTTTGGCTTCCTCTTGGGTTTAGAAGAAGATGGTTGAGATGAAGGTGTAGAAGATGATGGTTTGAGTTGTGGTCTTGGTTTGGGAATTGTAAGGGGTTTGCTGGTTTTGGCTTTGGTAGAAGGTGAAGTTTTTGGTTTTGGTAGAGTGACTGGTTGAGATTGTATCTGTGTTATCCTATCTTGGATATAAGGATCTGAAAGTTAAGGATATGGGAGAGGGAGATTGTCAGCAATGGACTCTAGGTTGTCATCGTTATAGAAAGAGAATTCTTCCTTAGTGAGAAGAAAGAGTTGATGAGGACCTGAGGGCAATAGAAACACTTTTCTAGGAGGCTTTGATGCTGGAAGCATCTAAAGAAGTTTCTCAGAATAATTTTGAATAATTGACTCTCTATCAAGAATTTGGATTTTGTGGCCCTTGGGAGTCAATGGATGATTTAGGAGAAGTTGAATCTTATGTAGAATGTTAGGATCCTCAATTTCTAAGAATGAAAATTCTTGAGGAGATAGAATGATGGACTAAAAGAGAAACATTCTAGCAACTTCAAAATTGATTTTGAATTTATTCTAAAACTCAGAAAAAGTCATCCTAATTAGATTGAATACATGGAGAAGAATATCAAGATTATCAACAACTATTGGAAGAGAGTGTGAAGGACTTTGTGGTGGAGTTTTAGGAGTGGGAGGTCTTCTTCACTCTAGACGAATTGAGGGTGTGTTCCATTCTGGTGGAAGGTCCACAATCCATTCAGTGATTACTTCTCCTGATTGAATGAGATCAAGCCAAGTCCAGTTCAGCCATATTGCTGGCCTTGGGGAAGAAGATGGATTCTATGAATTGGGACTGTGAAGTATTTGCCATATCTAACAATTGCTTGACATGGATTTACTTCAGAAGTTGGAACTGAGGTAGGCTGTGTTAGAAGAGAGGAAGGTGCAATTTCAGTAGGTTCACTCTTAGGTTGAGCAACCTCTAGATTTGTAGGAGAGGATGGATGAGGGGAGTGTGTGGGTGAAGACATTACTGTGATGGGGGAGTTGGTTCTCATTGGAGAGAAGTGATGTGGAGGTGATGAATAATGAGTTGGAGGTGTAGAGAAATGAGGATGATAGGCTTAAATTCTAAGTGACTTAGCTAGAGATTGTAGAGAGTCAAGTCTTTGGTCAATCTTATCAGCTCTCAGGATCATGGATCACATGGTAGTGCTAAGATTATGATCCATTCTATTCATTTGAATAGCTAGAGTAGACATATAGTGTTCAATCATTGTCAGCCTATCTTCTAGGTGTTGTGGTATGCGTTGTGTAGTGAGAATTGATGAAGTGTTTGGTATGAATGGTTGATGAGAAGGATTGGGTCTAATGGGTGATAGGGATCTGATGGGAGTATGAGATGGGCTATTTGTTGCTACTATAGTAACATTCTTCAAATTCACTTTCTCTCAAAGTTTCCTCTAACACTTCTTATCTGAATTATTTTCTTGCTTCTGCTAGTGAATTCATGATTTCTTGTCTTGTTGTTCCTTCTTTTTCAGCATGTGAGGAGAGTTCTTGCCTTATTTCTGTGACCTGTTCTGTGACTTCTCTTTCTATTCTTTCATCAGGTATGGATCCCTTTAATTGAGTTGTTCTTCTGGGTTTTTCAGTGATCTAGCCTTGTGTTGTTGAGTTAAAGCCCATACTTTTCAAAGTCTTCTCATCTAATGTGTCTATATTTCTTGGGAGTTCTTCATTTTCATTTGAGAAATTTACTCTTGCTTCCCTCATTAGCTTCATTACAGCCATTTCATAGGGTAGGGGAAATCTTGTAGTGCTCTTGATTAAATGAATGTGGTCTAGCATGAATTTGGCTAGGTTCATTTTTCTCTTATTCGTCAATGCCCACATAATTCTGGCATCCTTTTCAGACACATCACCAATAGCTCCTCTTCTAGGATAGACATTATTCATTATAATAATATATGCTAGCTTGAGATCTGCATTCAGGTGACTAACATGAAGATAATTTTCTTTCTCATCTATTTCTGTTTCTGCTAAATCTAAGAACAATTTTGCTGTGGATAGTTCAATCTCATTTCTCCTATCCACAATTTTTTTGTCTTTGTGTTGAGATTACAGATAAGTGTTTTCATAAGTTTAGATATAAATTATCTCTGTAACTTACATATTCATTCCAACCTTTGTATCTTAACTATTTACATCTAACAACATACCATTTTCTCTAAAGGCTTCAAAACCGAAGATCTTTACTTTTATTATTCCCTTATCCTCATATCTTTTTAAAAATCTGGAGTAATCAGATGTGCTATTTTGAAAAATTACCTTAAGTGCATCAACTTCTCATCTGACCTTTTTGGTTCCTCTTCTTTAATCACCTCTTTCCTTTCTTTTGCTTTATGCTCCTTTGGTTCTCACCATTTCGATAGAAAAAGCTAGGGTTTGAAAGGAAATGGGAGTTTCTAGGTGAGATGTTGGAGAAGACAGGAAGAGAGATTGAGAGAGCTGAGATTGAGATTCAAAATGAGCGGGAATATAAAGAGTCTTCTTTGAAAGGGAAATATCAAGAGTTCGAAGAAGAGAATTTTAGGCTTTTTGGAGGGGTTTCAAGCACTTAAATAGATTGAGTGCTTTCCAATTTTACCATTAGGTTTAGATTTCCTCCAAAACACTAATAGGTTTTGGTTTCGGATGCTCCGAAAGAGGTGTCATGCGCTGCCTTCTGAGGTGCAACCTACAATTTTGCATTATTTTTCACCTCTATTTGCCCACTTTTAGGGTGAGGTGCTCAAGTTCCATTTGGAACTTGACCATTTTCTTCAAAAAAAGGACATAGTATCCCCTAAATTATTTGGGTTTAACCTGTACAATTATTCATTAAATTGAATAAAACACTAATACATGTTCTAAAATATCCAACCACATACCCACAGCTCTAGATCTCATTGAACCATGATGGTAACACAATTAAGGGGGAATTATATCCTCCTATACAAATCCATAAATACATTCCAATGACATGCCATTATGACTTATTTACATCATTTAAGATTACCCGATTATAAATCCACAAATACATATACATTCTCAATTACATTCACGCTTAAATTTATTATAAACAAAATAAAGGAAACTTCCAATTACAATTTTAATGACTATAATAAATGTTATTCTCCTTAGGCTCCATTATAAACAAGGCTATACAACACCAAGATACATTTCAACATAATCTATAGGATATTCAACATCCCCAACCAAAGTACACAAGCCCAGATGCAAATAAATGGGATATTCTCTATCCCTTTCCATTCATATATCCATTCATATATTCATAAGATATAAGCCTACTTACCTTGCGGAAATCAATTCCATAGCTCCACAACTTCACAATTTGTTTTCCATCTATAATATCATGGCCCTAAACAACAATTATCCAATTTACATTTGACAATGTCATTCACTTGCGAAAGCAATGTTAATTAATTCATATTAGATCAATGAAAATTAGGCCATCAAAGGGACGCTATCTTCCACAATACATATATACACATATGGCATGATTATCTTGCAATTGTCTTTACAAATAAGCCAATTAGGCTTTCTATGAAATTAATTTCCTACTTACTTATTTTCTACACAACACCATATTTAATCTTTCTTAGGTCATCATTAATTTTCTTAAGGGGGTTTTACTTCTAATCATGCATACTCATTATATACTTCAATTAGCAGTAATTAATTAGGAAAATGATTACTTAAACCTTTGATCTTATTAATTCATGACTTAAACATCATATACAGGAAACCCCAATAAGGACATTATCATAATGGGTTTTCTTACTTCCAATCAGGTGTCATAACTTTATAATTAAGCCATTAATCCCCTCTATCATGGGAATTATACAAAATTATGGCCTTTCCCAAAATTTCCACAATCTATCAAACCCTAATTTGACATAATCATGATTTCACATACCAAATCCTTTCAAAATTTTATAATTAAATAATTAATCACATTTTCAATGTCAATTACACTTAACTCAAGCAATTCCCCCATAATTTTACTATTCACATATGTGTAGAAATCATAGTTAGCTAAATCTATGAATTCTCGTGTCCAATTATGTTCCAAAACACCATTAAATAGGAATAAAATATTTTCCCCATGATTTAACACCAAACTCATCATCTTCTTCCCCAAAACCCCAAACTTTACTAGTCACACAAAAACCTAGCAACATAGAAACCATACAATTGGGTAAAGAAAAGGGGTTTACCTCCATTCTCATGTTATGGCTTCTTCCTTAGCACGTAAATCCAACTCCAAATCCAAAAGATCCTCCCTCCTTTGTAAAGAAAATGAATTTTCTTCTTCAATCACCACTCAAACAAGTTGGAAATCAGATTTTGGGAGCATAGATGAAAGATTGAAGGGTTTAAATCATGATTTATTTATCAAAACCAAGCTAAACAGATGTAGAAACAAGGGCTTAGGGTTTGGGGAAAAAAAGAAATGGAAGGGAAGCTAATGAAATAAAATAGGGTTTAAAACTCCCATTTTATATTGCATGATCATCGATCGGCACAACCAGCGCCATCACACTGCCCAAATGCCTATTTTCCATTACAAACCAGAACCGCCAGTGCCAACTTGCTGTTGACCAAAAGATATTTTTGTATTTCATCCATAACTTCCTCATAATAGATCTAAATTAAGTGATTTTTATTACATTGGAAAGATAATTACAAGATCTACAACTTTTATGCTGATCAAGTTTTCTAATTCAGTCTCAAAATATGATTAATTTATCCTCAAATGGATACCATGTGTTTTATCCGAATTTATAGCTCTAAAGACATCCATAGTATTTTAACTCTAATTTTCTCATACGATATCCAATTCATTTGATTCTTGATTCATTTTCTGGAAAATGTTAAGGTCTACAACTTTTATATTGAACACATTTTCTTAATCATTCATCCTATATGCCAAAAAGTGGGTACAAGTGGTACCTATATCATTTTCAGCTTCTTTCACCATATATATTGATGTATAATCAATTCCTAAAATCTTACGATATTACATTTGCATACAACTAACTTTACAAATCCAATTACTCCCATACATAAGTATCCCCAAAATGATCATTTAATAACATTACTCTCATCCCCAAACTCAAATAATAACCCATCCATTGCAAAGAACTATTCAAATATAGAATTTAAACTTATGAAATATCATCTATAGCCTCATTTTATATAAAACACTTCAAATCTCCAAATAATTACTTCTCACACACAAATGAATTATGTTCATATCATTCACTACCTCATTTGAGATCAATTATCAAAAATCACTTATTTAGTTATTTTTAACCGAATTTTTTGCTTTTAAGTGGTTCCATAGGCATTTTCATTCCAAAATGCATCTAAAACTCAAACTAATGTTTTACACACATTATAATACACATAATAACTATCTTAGGCTATTCGCATTGATGATAGATATGCTTTTTCCCAAATTCACTATTTCAGTTCTTTTTAACCAAATTTTCTCTAAATTTTTTGTTATAAATGACTTCACATTCCAATTTCATTCCAAATTACACCCAAGTCTTAAACCAAGATTCTTCACACATCAAAATACCTATGGTAATTATATTAGGCCATTCATATGGATCATAATCGTGCCTTTGCTCGATTTCACCATTTTAGTTCTTTTTCTTCTTATGATCTATCTATAGTTTACAACAATGCATTATCTGAAATCTAAGAACCAAAATCACCTCATACTCTCATGAGAAAACTTCAATCGCCACAACCATCATATAAGGTTAATCATCCATCAAATTTTTCATAATTTGATCAATTTCACCTATTAAGTTCTTTTTCACTCAAAACTATTAATGAAGTCATTTTCTTTGTTTAATTAGTTTTCCATAACAAATTTCTTTATAAATCACTGTTTATCACCACAATTCCTCATTATGCTAAAATGTAAAATATTCTTCCTCATTTTTAACATCCATTAACACCCAAGGTGTTACAAGAGGTCCTTCGGAGGCATCGAATAGATTTAGGGTTTCAGATACTCCGATACATTACTTGGTATGCTGTCATTGGGCTTTGGAGACTCCAAAATAGTTTTTCTATGAATTTTTGAAGGCTATGAAGTATAGCATTGGACTTAATTGAATCCGTAGTTTTATGCGAGGACTAATTTAGGTATCATTACCAAGATATACTTTGTTTAAATTTGAATTCTGTTAATTTTAAGTTAAGTACTTGGTTCAAATTATTATTCTGTCTTTTATCTTTCCTATTAATTCCTTTGACTAGTTTATCTTTTGAAGTTTATTTGTTTGATGAATTATGCATTTTATTTACTTGAATATAGAATGCCAAGTTTTCTTCTTATCATGTTAAATCTTTCTTCTAGAAGTGGTTTTGTAAAAATATCTACTTGCTGATTTTCAGTTGGGACGAATTCGAAGCAGATGTTATAATTTTGAACATGGTCCCTAATTAAATGATTCTTGATTTCTATATGCTCAGTTCTAGAATGTAAAACTAGATTCTTAGTTAGATTTATAGCACTAGTATTGTCACATCTGATAGGTATATCAACAAAGTTAAGGCCAAAATTATTTAATTGTTGTTTCATTCATAGGATCTGAGCATAACAACTGCCTACTACTATATATTCAACTTTAGTAGTTGATAATGCAAATGATGTTTGTTTCTTAGAGAACTATGATATAATCATGCTACCTAGAAATTGACATGATCCTAAGGTATTCTTTCTATCTACTTTATTTCTAGCAAAGTTTGCATCTAAGTAACCTATTAAATGAAAATCTGAACCTTTTGGACACCATAATTCAAGATTTCGTGTATCTAAAAGATATCTAAATATTCTTTTTACAGCAATAAGATATGACTCTTTTGGATCTGATTGAAATCTAGCAGACACGCATACACTAAATATTATGTCAGGTTTACTACTTGTTAAACATAGCAGAGATCCTATCATGCTTCTATAAAGTTTCTAGCAAATAGATTTACTTTTTTCATCTTTGTCCATTTTTTATTGATATACTCATTGGCATTCCATACCTTTTCCCATCTTCAATGTTGAACTTCTTTAGTAGTTCTTTTGTGTATTTGACTTGGTGAATGAAAATTCCTTCTTTTATCTACTTAATTTGCAGTCCTAAGAAGAAGTTGAGTTCACCCATCAAGCTCATTTTAAATTCTCCCTGCATTGTCTTGGAAAATTCTTTGCAAAGATTTTCATTAGTTGCACCAAATACTATGTCATCAACATAAACTTAAACTATAAGAATATCTTTCATTGCATGCTTAATGAAAAGAGTAGTGTCAACTTTGCCTCTTGAAGAACCTTTTGCAATGAGAAATTTGCTTAACCTTTCATACCAGGCTCTGGGGGCCTATTTTAAATTATAGAGGGCTTTCTTAAGTTTAAATACATGATTCGGGTTATGAGGATCTTCAAACCTAGGTAGTTGTCCTGCATATACCTCTTCATTAATAAGTCCATTTAAGAATGCACTCTTTATATCCATTTGATATAACTTGAAGTTCATATAAGATGCAAATGTAAGAAGCATTCTAATGGCTTCAATCCTTACAATAAGGGCATATGACTCTTCAAAATTAATACCTTCCTCCTAATAGTACCCTTTTGCTACTAATCTTGCTTTATTTCTTACTGTAATTCCAGATTCATCTAATTTGTTCCTAAAGACCCATTTAAATCCTATGGTAGATTGATGATTTGGTCTTGGAACAATAGTCTACACATTATTTCTTTTGATTGGTCTAATTCTTCTTGCATGGTAAAAATCTAGTTTTCATCTTCTAAAGCCTGTTCTCAAGTTGGTTCTATTGAGAAATAAAAGCAAAATTACTACATTTTTGGTGATAAGAAGATCAAGTTCTGATTTTATCATATACATCACTAATCATCTGACTTTTAGGGTGATCATGCATGAACCTCCAATCTTTAGGAAAAATATTGTTACCTTCATTGTTTACCTCACTGATAGATAGTCCATCATCTGTTTCTTCTTCATCTATCTGTATTTTTGATTGGGGATGTTTTCTTTCTTTAGCTTGTATTTTCATTTTCTCTACTGATGTTGTTAGTTCTCCTATCTCATCATCAAAATCACTTATCCTCCTAGAGGAATTAATACTTTCATCAAATTTTACATGAATGAATTCTTCTATAGTCTTATTTTTCAAGTTGTAGAATGTAAATGCCTTACTAATAATGGAATAACCAAGGAAAATGCCTTCATCAGATTTGTTTTCAAATTTATCATGGTCTTCTTGCCATTATTAAGAATAAAGCACTTACAACCAAAAGTATGAAAATATGAAATATTTGGTTTCTTGCCATAGTATAATTTAAATGGAGTTTTGTTGAGTATGGATCTAATAAAGATTTTGTTAATATAACATACCATATTCATTGCTTTAGCCCAAAAATACTATGGGTGGTTATATTTACTCAACATTGTCCTTGCCATCTTTTGCATGGATTTGTTTTTCCTTTCAGTTACTCCATTTTGTTGGGGTGTTCTTGGTGCAGACAAAGTTTGAAGAATTCCATTAGTGAATTTATGGTTTTCAAACTCTCTACCATGATCACTCCTTATGGAAACTATATGAGAGCTTTGTTCATTCTGTATATGTTTGGAAAATACCTCAAAGAATGAAAAAGCTTCATCTTTGGATGTTAGAAACATTACCTAGGTAAATCTACTAAAGTCATCTACAATGACATATGCATAATGGTTTCCTCCAAGGCTTCTTGTTCTTGTTGGTCCAATTAAATCCACATGTAGCAACTAAAGTTGTTTGGTGGTATATACTTCTTTGTTTGATTTAAATTATTCTTTTACTTGCTTACCTTTTATGCAAGCAACGCACAAGTTACTATCAAATTTGAGTTTTGGTAAGTCAACAATCAGATCTTTATTATATAATCTTTTAATCAGATTTTTGTTGGAATGTCCTAGCCTTCTATGCCACAACATGGGTTCATTGTCATTTACAACAAGACATTTGACTTGGTTATCATTTAAATCTACCAAATATATATTTTCATGTCTTTTTCTAAGTACTATAACTAAATTTAAACTATCTAATATTGAACAAATATGAGATCCAAATACAACTTTGTAACCGTTATCACAAAATTGACTTACACTTACAAGATTGTGTTTTAAACCTTCTACTAGTAAAAGATTTAAAATTGTAGAGGGAGGTTGGCCAATTTTACCAATTTTAACTACTCTACCTTTTCCATTATTCAAAAAGGTGACTATTTCTCCATTTTTAGATTTTAGTTCTATGAACTGCTCCCTTTCTCCTGTCACGTGTCTTGAACAACCACTATCAATGTATCACTTGCTATTCGCTATCGCTCTCAAACACACTTGTAATAATAAAATTAAGCTATAACTTTTGGTACCCATTTAGGAATGGGTCCAAGTGGGTTAGTAGCAGAATATTTTGGCACCCATTATTTTGTAGATGCTACTAATCAATTTTTTGGATATATAGTTGCATTTACAACTTTAGTAACTATTTTAGAAATCCAAATCATATTCTATTTGCGTTCTTATTTTTTTTTGTGATTTTTCTTTCTTTGGTTTCCTATATCTTTCTTAAGTTTAAATAAGGTAGTAGTTAAGGTTCATCTAAGAACATGATTTTCTGCTTTGATTTGCTCAAGTTCTATATTCATATTTTGATCAGTTTTGAGCAATGTATTCTCTTATCTTAATTTGGAGCATTTATTAATTATTCTTTCAAGTTCTCTTTTAGCTTCCTTATGTTTAGCTTTTAATGTTTGAAATTTGAATACAGTTCATCTAGTAATTCTTCAAGATAAAAAATTTCAAGTTTTGAATTTACTTCATTATTGTGGATGGCCATAAAGCTTATTCCTGTAGGATGCTCTTCCTGATTTCTTTCTTTGGAGCTGAGTGAGGTGAATTAAGCTTCATTTTCTTCTTCTTCTTCACTTGAGATTTCTTGCATCATGTTTTCCATCATTTCCCATGCAGCCATAGCTTTCTTCTTCTTTTCAGATTTCTTATTATTAGAAATATTCCTTTTGTTAAAGTAGGAGCTGTACCTTTTCTTCTTATCGCCTTACATTTATTTAGTTCTGGGCAATCAAATTTCATATTCCTAAGCTTGCTACAATTTTAACATATTGGAATTTCCTTTTTCTTATCATTACTTTTGAAGTTCTTGGAATTGATTCCAAATCTTTTTTTCTTAAGCATGTTTTTGAATCTTTTGGTTATCATTGTCATGTCCTCATCATCTTCAATAGTTGAGGCTTCATGGAAAGATTCTTCATTTTCTAATTCTACTTTTAAAGCTGTTTTCTTGCCTTTGACTTCATTTGGTGCTTTTTGTTTCATCAGGACTTCATGGGTCATGAGTGATCCCATGAGCTCTTCTATTGTCACCTTGTTAGATTTTTTGCTTCCTGTAAAGCAATCACTTTAGGCATCCAGTGTCTAGGCAGAAATCTCAAGATTTTCTTTAGTAGCTTGGGTTCTTCATATTTTTCTCCTAAGTTCTTTAAGCTATTGGGGATTTTCTAAAATCTTTCAAGCATTTCAAAAATATTTTCTTATTCTTTCATAGAGAAGGCTTCATATTCCTGCACTAGAAGATTTATTTTAGTTTCTTTTACCTGATTTGTACCTTCATGCGCTACCTTAAGTTTATCCCAGATTTCCTTAGCTGAATCATAAGAATAAATCTTTCCAAATTCAAAAGAAGTTAGTGCACAGTAAAGGCAGTTCTTTGCCTTAGCATCAAATTCTACTACTTGAATATCTTTTGGAGTGTATTTGTCTTCAGTTTTAGTGACATTTTTTCATTTTTTACTCCAATCCAAAATTGGTAATCTGTGGTGGTTAAGAAATTTTGCATTCTCATTTTTCAATACCCATAATTGGTTTCATCAAATGAAGAGGTCTGGAAGTAGATTTTCCTTCAGCAAATGTATTATGAAACATACTAGCCATATGAATCTCTTCACAAGTAATATATTGGTAATCAAAATTTAACTAGTGAAGCCTACTCTGATACCACTTATTGGTCCCTTACATAATGGTGGCCCAAGAGGGGAGGTGAATTGAGCTTTTAGAATTTTTTCCCAAAATAAAAGATCAAAGTGCTGAATAAATAAATAGAACAGATTGCACAACACATAGCACAAGATTTCTATAGTTGTTCGGCCCTTCCTGGGTTCCTACTCCACTTCTCTGAGTTAGTTTCCTCTACTGATCTCAGGATCCACTAAAACCTTGATCAACTTGATCAGATACATGTTGGTTTACCTACAAGCTTACCAATCAAATTACTAGTCTTTCAAGCTAACTAGAAACTTTTACAACTTATTGAGTTTCAAAGCTCACCAACAAACTTTTATGCTTTTAACAAGTTTCCTACTTGGTTATCTCAATAGATAAATGATAAACACTTTGCTTGTGTTATCAAATACTAAAAAGAAGTGTACAGATTAATGCCTCTTTTTTAGGTAGACTTATACATAAATTCAAAAACTTTAAGTGAATAAGTAAGCAATAAGAATAAAAGATTCAAACTCCTTGATTGAGAAGCAGTTTAGACTTGAAAGCTCTGACAGATTTGTTGTCGTTGGAGTCGAACTTTGAAGAAAGATTTTGAATGCTCTAAACTTTAACTTTTTATATTTTTTATAATATTTTTTATATTTTTGAATGCCTCTTTTATAGGCTAAGAAATATTTTCATTGCTGACTTTTGTAGACTTTCAAACGTTCACAAAATATTTTCTTTATCTCATATTTTGTCTTATTTCTAACTTTGCAATAATTGGTATTGGTCTGCCACTTTGACGCTAACTTTTCTTCACTTACTATTCACATGAGTATCGGGTGATTAAAGTAGCTTCTTCGGTTCCTCCGATGTGGTGAGTGAACAGTCAATCTATTAGAGAAATGATTTCGGATGCGTCGAAGAACTGACTTTAGTTTCTCCAAAGTGGTGGAAGACCTTTTTACTTGTGATAGTTCTTTGAAGAGTAGAGTTTGGATTCTTTGAACCTTTGATGCTTCAGAAAGGGTGACTCCAAAGTAAGGTTTGATAACTCCAAAATTTGCTTGCTAACTCTAAAGTATATTCATTGACTCCAAAGGCTATCTTGATGATTTCGAAGTGTGTATGGTTAACTCTAAAGTGTATCTTCATGACTCCAAAGTGTATTTGGTTAACTCCGAAGTATATCTTTATAACTTTGAAGTGTGTTTGGTTAACTCCAAAGTATATCTTCATGACTCTGAAGTGTGTTCTGTTAACTCTGAAGTGTATGTTCATGACTCCGAAGCATGTCTAATTAATTCTGAAGTATGCTTGAAGACTCCAAAGCATGTCTTGTTGACTCTAAAAGTGTCTTAAAGACTCCAAAGTATTCTTGATGATTCTTTAGTATATCATGACGACTCTGAAGGCTTTCTTATTGATTTCCAAGCATGCCATGATGACTCCAAAGTCTTTTCTATTGACTCCGAAGCATGTCTTGATAACTCAAAAATATACCATAATGATTCTGAAGGCTTTCTTGTTGATTTTAAGCTTTCTATTTTCTTATTTTAAGTATATATCTTATTTATATACTTAATTTTTATGAGCAATTACTTGGTTTCTTCCTTTAATCACCTCAACGATTATTCTTAAGTTAAGTTAGGAAACATTTCTGCAAAATGCTTGAGAATAAATTGTTAGTACCTTAATGTTTCACTCATGTCTTTGCTTATCATTAAAACATACTTGGTTAAGAATGTTCATCATCAAAATCAAGCTATTTAAGATAGTATGTTCAACACATTCATCAAAATCAAGTTATTTAAGATAGTATGTTCAACACATTCAAGGTCAATGGACAACAATTGAAGCCGTACTATGAGGGTGGTGTTGATCACCTCAAGATGGTTATCAAGCTCAAATGATCATGAAGGGAAACAGTCTAGTAGAAGACTATAACTTAAGCACTTCTTGAGAGGCAACCCAAGTTTTTGAATCCCCTATTTGTTTCATTTGCATTAGTTTAATTGTTATTGCATTAAATTAATCCATAGATAGTTGTTATTCGCATTTGTGGAATTCTAATCCATAATGTTAGCTAGTCCATTTCAAGTTCTAGTCATACTTTAGTTCATGATTATATGCCTACATTTTAGGAATTGCATTGATATAGTTATTGATTGCATATTCAATAGATTTGATTCATGTAGGATCAGTTTTAGTTAAGCATACAAAGATTTTATTTGTCTTAGAAATTGGTGTCATTAATAATAATATGTTTGTAATCTTGATTTTCAGGGGTGGACAAAAGACAAATGGGCATCCCAGTAAGGTTGTCGGCATGAAAACTCAATTCAGTGGAGCAGAAGTTCAAGGATGGCAAAACATCAAGTAAAGGAGTTAATGCTGCAACACAAAAAGCCAGTGCCATGGCACTAAATAGACAACAAGCCTAATGCTATGACACAGCAACTCAGTGTCGCGACACTACCCATCCTACCTTCACATGAGCCCCCTATGCCTAACTTAAAACCCTTCAATTCTGGGACATAAGCCTCATTCGAATGCCTCCCCTTTTGTTTCTCTCTTATTCACCCTCAAAACCCTAGCTACCTCCAATGTTTCCTCTCTCAAATTCCTTCTTCCCATCTCTTCCTCACAAGTATCTTCTCAAAGAAACCCATCTTCCTTGTCATTTGCGTGCGTGAGTTCCTTGGCAAGGTAGAACTTCATTTCTTTCCACTTAAGCAAGATTTCCAATGTCGATAGGGTGAGCCAGTTCGACATTTCAAGTAAGTGAATTATCACTTATTCATGCTTCAAGCTTGGGAGTTGTTGTTTGTGTGTGGATTGGACATTTTGAGAAAGAAAGGTTGTTGTGCACATGAACCGTTTGTTGAAATAACTATGTAGATTGTGAAAGTTTGGGGGAGCATATTCTCTTTGCCAGTGAGATTAGAATATGTGGAAGAAGGATAAGTGTGTTGTGCATTGTGACTTGAGGTGATTATGCTTTGAGGAAGATTGTGATTTGTCTTGATTTGAATCCCTTGAAGTGCATTGTGAAAGAGTATTGTGCATTGTGCCTTGAATTGGTTATTTTGCCTTGAGGAAGAATTGGCTTGTTGTGATTTGAAGTGCTTGTTTGTGCAAGGAGAGATTCAGGAAGACAAGTTGTGCCGTAGGCTTGAATTGTCAATTTTCATTCGTTGCTTGTGAATGGCAAACTGGGTGCATTCATGGTGTTTGTGAAAAATCTTTAGTAAAGTGTGGCTTGCAGTGAGTGGTTTCCATTTTTCCTAGAGTGGTCTATGTACAAGTTGCAGTTGAGAGGTTGATTTTTTAGGGCAATTTTAGTGTTTTGCTTTGGTCTTCAGTGGTGTGCTAGCTCTTGTGGTCTTGTGCTTTGTTTTATGTTTTGTGCTAGCTCTTGGTGGATAATGAATTAAGTGGCTTGTTGTGTTCTTTAGTATCTTATGTAGTGCTATCATATACTTCCTTGTTGCAATCAATTACACTCTTGTTCATGGCTCCCAAATGCAAGAAAGCAATAGCTATAGGTCAGTCTAGAAAGAGGAAGAATATAGATCTAGAGCCGGCAATCAAGCCAACATTTGTCAGCTTAGCTGCTAAAGCCAAGTATAAAAGCTCTCTTGTGAAGCAAAAATGTATCCCCGAAAGAGGTATTATTGACCTAATGAAATCAGTTCAGAGATTGATCACAATGGGTAGTGGGAAGAATTTGTCAAGCAACCAGAGCCCACACTTGTTCCAGTGGTCTGAGAATTCTATGCAAATGCTCTTAAACATCAAGATATGAGAGCCTTGGTCAGAGTATGGGGGGTTCTTTCTGATAGAACAACCATAAATCGCTTCTATCAGTTGCCTGATATAATAGAGGATGAGTTCTCACAAATGCACGAAGAAGGGGCTGACTATAATGATATCCTCAGGACCCTTACATATGAGGGAACAGAGTGGATATGATCCAAAGATGAGATCAAGAGTATTCCTAAGTGGGGACTCTAGAATCATGGCAAGGTATGGGACTTCTTTATTTTTACTAAACTGATGCCATCTCTGCATGTGTCTTGGGTTTCAAGAGAGAGAGCATTGTTGAATTATGCTATATAGAGGGGATATTCTATTGATGTGGGAAAAATCATTGAAGATTCAATCATGAATATGGCTAAAGTATCAACCCCTAGGCAAATTTGGTCATGCCTCTCTAATCTTTGCTTTATGTTTATAAGTGAGAGTACCGACTAGGGCTTCTAAAGAGATTTTGCACCCAAAACTTGTCATTTCACTGGATCTTGTCAAGACATTCAAAGGTCCACGGTCAAAGAGTATAGCAGGTCCAAGTATTGCTCAAGCTTGCACTTCATGATAGCGTTCTTGACCAATGACTGTGGAGGCTAATATGGAGAGTTCTAAGCTATTTACCCAGGTTACCAGGCACATCGATCGGATGGTTGAATGACATGATATACAGTATGATCACTTGATGCATTGTTATACAATACTCACTTCTGAGGTTCCCACTTGATCGCGGAACTCGATCCATTTTCCTCCTACACCCACCTTCCCACCATATCCACCAGCTGATGACGAAGATGAGGTTGAAGTTGTTGCAGCTACAGCAGAAGAGTAAGAGGAGGGTGATTCTGATGATGATAGTCAAATGGAAGAGGAAACTGATAGCGAAGGTGATGAAGAAATTGAATCTAAGGATGCTGCTGACCTTGAATAGGCAATTTTAGGGAAGTTCACATGCCATTATTCTCTTGTCACATTGAGGACAATGTGTCCTTTTTGAGTTTGGGGGAGTTTTGCAAGTTATTTTAAACTTGAATGTGATGTTTGAATCTGATGCATTTTACCTTGCAGCTTTGTTTTATTATGTTTGCATGTTATTTGTGTGTGGTTTATTAACTCAGGTGTGTTATCTGTCAGTGAAATATGTTTTAGTAACTTGGAGTATTTTCTATTTTAGTTGTGTGTTTAGTATGTTTTTTATGGTCAGTAATTATTTTTTGTAATTATGTTTCTAGCATGGATTTGTATATGAGACCGATGATATGGACAACATGGTACAACATAGACTAGGGAGAGAATGTCAAATGCAATCATATCTATATTTTTTACTTGAATATGTCTAATTTACTTCAGATTCCCTACATAGTTGATTACATTGTCATTCTCTTTTGAATTCATAGAATACTTGGAAATGATTTGTGGTTGCTAAGGAGCATAGCTCAGCTCAAACTTCATAAATTCCATGTAATATTTATGTGAGGCAAATTGTAGGCACAAGAAAAGCATGAATCATTTAGTGGGGGTATCACATCCTCATGAAAAAGGGAAATAAGTTTGGGGGTGTGATAGGTAATACAGCCCAAATTTGGGGGGATCATTGAACTTGATCTATGCGGTGTTTGTATTGATATTGAGTCTTGCTCGAGGATGAGCAAAGTAGTAAATTTGGGGGAAGTTTGAAAAGTGAATATTATTCACTTTTATGTTGCAATTTTCATGCTTTATTTTGGTATATTTATCAGTCATTTCCTAATAATTTGATAAATTTATGGTTTTTATGTATTTGCAAGCAAAGGAGACCAAAAGAGCAAAGAAAATGAGAAAATCATGGCAAGATAAGATGTAGAAAGGAGGTACAAAGACTTAGGTAAAAAGCAGATTGAGAGTGGGATCTTCATACAAGAGAAGGAGAAAGAAAAACATTACTTGGCGAAGTGTTTTCATTGATCTCTTCTATTCTTTCCCATACATTTTTGCTCCTTTGTCATGTTTAAGACAATCTGTATTGTTTTTATTAATTATATCAGGGGAATGATGTAGTTAGATAATGAGTATTTGGTTTCATTATGTTTAATGCATTTTCTTTGGTTGTTTATTATCTATGTTGAGTTTTTAATCTAATTTTAATGCTGGTGAAAGAATGCTATCCCTTTCAACATGATTTGTGATTCAATTTAAGGCTGAGAAGTGATAATCAAATTAGACCATGATTAAGGACCATAAGATTGTCATGATAATAGAGATATCCATGAAGTTTATGCAATGTTATGAGTTTCTTAATCTTAATGCATCTTAGTTAGTTGGGATTTTCACAGAAATGTAGGAAATTAGCCAATTGAGATAGGTTGCTATGACTTGAGAAAGAATAGCAATTAATCAAGAGAAACTCATTGTCAATATAAGAACAAACATTGATTGTTAAAATTAATGAAACTAAAAATGATTTATCTAGTGAAGTCGGACACCCCTAGATGTTTTAAATCATTATCTCTATTATTCTTTCTAGAATCCACATCATTGCAAAAGACGTTAATTTATATCTTTTCTATTTACATCTTTACATTAACTTATCATAATTCAATCCTTCAAACAAAACTAAAAGTTAGAGTAATTTGGTATTTGGTGGACTTATCTTCATGGGAATGATATCTCACTCACTCTTTATTACTTGTTCGCGACGGGTGCACTTGCATTAAGGAAAATTCATAATGAAAGCCTTGTACAGATTAAAGCAAGCTTCGAGAGTATGGTATGAAAGGCTAAATAATTTTTTATGGAAAAGGGATTCTCAAGGGGTAAAGTTGACACAACTCTCTTCATTAAGCATATTATGAACGACATTTTCATTATGCAAATATATATTTAAAACATTGTATTTGGAGCCACTAATGAAAATCTTTGTCAAGAAATTTCTAAGATTATGCATGGAGAATTTGAAATGAGTTTTATGGAAGAATCGAACTTCTTTGGATTGCAAGTAAACCAGACAAAAGAAGAAAATTTCATCCACCGAGATAAATATACAAAGGAACTACTAATAAAATTCAATCTTGAAGATGGAAGAAAATATAGAACACTAATGAGCACTTCCATCAAATTGGATAAGGATGAAAAAGGCAAATCTGTTTGCCAAAAACTTTATAGAAGTATGGTAGGATCTCTACTGTATCTCACTACTAGTAGGCCAAATATTATGTTTAGTGTATGTATCTATGCTACATTCCAGTCTGACCATAAAGAATCACATCTTATTGCTATTAAAAGAATCTTTACATACCACTTAGACACTCCAAAGTTTGGTTTAAGGTATCCAAAGGATTCGGACTTTGAGTTAATTGGGTACTCTAATGTCGATTTTGCTAAATACAGAGTAAATAGGAAGTGTATCTCAACGACTTATTAGTTTTTTAGAAACATGATCATATCATGGTTCTCCAGGAAGCTAACATCTATTGCATTGTCAACTACTGAGGCTAAATATATTGCAGTTGGAAGTTGTTGTGCACAAATTCTCTAGATGAAATAGCAACTTGGAGATTATGGTTTGAAATTTGTTGATACATCCATTAGATGTGAGAATATTAGCATTATAAATCTAACTGGTGATTAGTGGAACCTGAGTATAGCGAGTGAGGTTGACTCAAAGAGAGGAGTAGGTATTATGTTGTTGGCTGAACTTTTAAAAAATACTTATGATCTCTATCCTACATGATTTATTCCCTAATTATTATAGCACTTTGGTTTTATATTGGCCAAGATTTTAAAAGCTCAATCCCCCCCCCCCTCTTGAGCTACCTTAGGATAGGACCAACATTGTTGGCTTGTGATGTGACTCACATGTTGTGTGGTTATGCCTTGGTGGCATGGATATGGCACCATGGGGTGTACTATATCTTAATAGCATGGTTGTGGAACTTGTGAGGTGTGGATATGTCTGGATGGCATGGTATGTAATATTTGGGTAGTCATGATTTATAACTTGTGGGTATGATACACTTGATCTCCTTGGTAGATGTGGATGGTGAACCTATGATCTCTATGGAGCAATGAGGGTGGCGTGCCATGGAAGGCAATGGGAGAATTGTTGTGGACATGGCAAGCTTTATAGCTAGGGGTATAGGTAGGAACCAGTTACACATCAAAGAGGGGAGAAGGTTGTGTTTTTGTTCCTAATGAATCTCAATGATGAGTATGTTTTGATAATGATGTATTGATGATGAATATGTCTTGATGAGGATGCCTTGATAGTGGGGTTGTATATGGGTCCCAATTATAAGGATGACTTGATGGTGATAATGTATTTAGAGGATGTATTTAATCCTGGTGAATTATGTTTTAGTAATGAGAACATATGCATTATGGGTATGGGAACATGTTGCATTGTCATGAAATTTAGCACGTTATAGATTTACTCATGTCTTGGATTTGAGCATGTTATTTTATTAGATTATTAATCATTGTTTTCTATCTTGCCTACTTACTGAGTTTTCCCTAACTCGGCTATTTTATTCATAGTTTTTAGTTGATAGGTCAGGCGATGGAGTCCAACTCTAGGTTGGTGCTCATGGTCGATAATAGACTGAGACCTTCATTATGATTAGATGATTTTGGTGTTAAAATTCCATATTTGAATGTTATACTTAATTTATATGTATTTTGTAATTTTGGAAGGATTCAAGTTATGATGTATGCATTGAGTTATGTATGAGATAATTGTATCGGCATGTCATAGAGATGGGATGTATGGGTATGGAAATCCCAGATGTGTGGTGATGGATTTTCTTGTAGGTCTAGTTATGCCATTTTCCATTGCAATGCAGCTTTTGAATTTGTGGATTGTGTGGGTGTGTGATAATGATTATGTTAGTGATGTATAAATGAATGGAGGTGTGGTGTTATGTTGAGAATGTTGTACAAGTATGAAACCCTTGTATTTTAGGAGAGATTCTACTGGATTTTTGGTAGAATCCTTCTCCAGCATATAATTATGTAGCGCCCTAAGATGAGGGTGTTACTATAATAGCCCGCCTATGGGCCTATGCATTTTGACTATCTTTTTTCTCATGAAAGATAAGGGTTTCTGCACCTGTACAACATTTTATATTTTATTCTCACATCATATCACTATCACAATTAACACAACAAATACCCACACTGCCCAGAATCATAAGTTAAGCCGTATTGTAATGGCAAGGCATAACCAGACCTATAAGAAAAATATATAGGTATAATCCACATGATGATATGTTAATATAACTATATCATACATACCCATTACACCTTAAGAATTTAAACCTTTTTAATTACAAATTTATACACATTAGATGTCATATCCACATATGAGTTCCAAACTCTAACTCATCCATACATCATAGAGGTTGTCCTCTACTCTCAGTCATGAGTGCCAACCCTAGTTGGGCTCCATTGTCTGGCCTGTCAACTGAAAATGGTGATAAAATGGTGTAAGTCTGAGCAAACTTAGTAAGTAAGTAAAGCAAAAAACTATAAGGAAATAGTCAAAGAGAAGAGCATGCTTAAATACATATACTCAATGCAAGCAATGTATAAATCCATGGTATGCTAAAAGCCATAACAATGCAACATATACCCATGTTCACAATACACATGTCTTCATTTCTAGAACCTAACTCACTCGATCAGACATACTCTCCAAATACATCATTACCATTGAGTCATATTCATAAGCAAGACTCATGTACAATGACATGATATCTTCATCAAGAGATATACTTTATCAATACGTCATTATCAAGACTTACTAAAGACAAAGAAATCACTCTCCCCCTCTTTAATGTGCTAATGGTTCATCCCTGTATCCCCGGCAGGAAGCCGCCAAGTCCACCTCTTGTAGTGTCAGGAATTCACCACCCGCTCAAAGTCCCAAGAGTGCCCTGCCCTCATCTCTCCACAGGGATCATAATAGGTTCATTAATATCAACCACATCTACTGAGGAATTCAAGTGTATCAGACTCACAGCTATAATTCAGCATCACTTAAGTATCATGCCATGCCAATCTCAACATATCATTATAACAGGCCATCAAGACCAACATCTAGTCACATAGGCTCCATATGCCACATAGGCAATCATTTAGCTACACAGGCTACACATGCTACATAGTCAATCAACAAGCCACAGGCTATAAACTAAGACACATAGCATATAACATATGTCTACTCATATAGCTCAACCACATGCATGCCAATACCATGCTCAACTCATGTCAAATGGCCAAAAACCGAATCACAATATAATACAATAAAAGCTCAAATCATGATATAATATGCATGTGGTCAAATCCAAACATAAATTGGTTTTGTAATTTCAATTACACAGCATTCAAACAAAATGTCGGTAAAACTCGGTGCACGTATGCCAGTACACAAGATCATGTCCAATTATGCATGAATTCGAGAAAAACCTACTTACCTAAATTCTTCACAAATTCGGATTTCTTTCTTCTATGCTAAGCAACCAAAATAATCTGCTCTTTCAGTCAAGTCTCAATCTTACATTCATCATAACATATTAAATTGTTTACATGCTACAATTATGCAAATTCATATCCCTTTCATTATCACTATCTTATCCAAGTTCAATTCTGGGGTTCCGTTCCCATTCATCAGTTCAATATTTCTACACTTTATACATCATCATTTAAGGTAACAATTACTCTAATTACCATGTTTCTCAATTGGCAACTTAGTGATTTCACGCATTTGCAAAACAGCCCCTAACTTTTGCATAATTGACTCCCAATTGATAAATTCTCATACATGATTAATCTTAGTCAAGTTTCCATATGATTCTACTTCATAATTGACATGATTAAACACATTAATCATCAATAATCATTCATAACATGTTCCACATGATCTCCATAAAATAAACAGCCCTTAACCTCATGATTTTCAATTTAATCTTTCATGCCAATATAAATCTACATTAATCTTATAATATACAACACATAAATCATCGTTAAATTCATGAATTACATTCACCACATCTTCAACCAGGTAAACAACCCTCATTTTCACATATTTCATGAAAATAATTTGGGTTTTTCATTATAGTATTAATCCCCTTCAATTTTATATGAAAATCACACCCAAAACAATTCAATTCATATCCTTTTTCTTGGGTCCAATATTCCCTATGAATTTCACAACTAAATTGCATAATTTTCTAATCAAATTCTCTCACATCATATAATCTTTATTAATCATGATTTGCAATATCAAAATAAATCAAAACAATGGAATTGAACTCACCTTCTTGACTTGGAAAAATCAGCAATATTGTTGTTCACTTCTAACCATTTTTGTCCACTTGATTTTGATGAATACTTGATGGAAATATTGATGCAGCCTTGCTATCTTTTAGGATTGATTGAAAGAAAATTTTATTGTAGAATTTAGGGAATGAATTCACGTTGAGATGGTGGAAGGAAGCAAGCTATTTGCATTGATAAGGAGGCATGAGTTTTATGGGAGAGCAATTAGGGTTCTCACACACTATTCACCAAATGAGTGAATTTTTCCAACTAATTCATTTTCTTATTTTCTTTTACACACTCATATGTCTACCCAATTTCCTCAATCTGAGCCGTGGGATGAGTCTTATATCATGAGACGATCAATTTAAGCCCAATATTGGATAGCAAAATATATCAACTGCATAACTTTAAATCTTAACTATTAAACACTTTATTCTTCAACACATAATGATTTTACATTCATTCATTCCAAAATTTAAATACAATATTTTTAAAAATGATAGTAACAAGATCAATGGATCAAACTTACTAACAAAACATTTATTTTAATCAAATCTCCTCATCTAATTTGCTCAAGTTCCAAATTCACATGCAAACTCCATCTCATATTAATATTAAAATTTAGGGAAACCATCTTCTTAATTCTCCACCTCTAATCACGTCCCACTATCACATAATTTTTTTGTACAATTAAATCATCATATTAAATAGCTATATAATCACTTTTAATCATACCTAAATTGGGCAACAATCTGATCATCAATTAACATTCAAGATTTCTATAAAAATAAAATTTTAACTAAATACACATGTCATTATAACAAATGTCACTTGTCTCAAATATGTGGTACATATGAGGGATAATTCATCAAAAGTGGTAAACACAAAAGTTTTCGAATTTGTTGTGAATTTCCAATGAATCAAAAATGACTAAATTCTGATTTCTCATGAAAAAGCTATAGCCAAAACACTATAACCATCTCCAATCCAAGTGGTGCTATTTTGTGGGACCCATGAATCAAAAGATAAGCATAATTAGGAATTATAGTAAACATAAAAGTTGTATTCCTTAAAATTATCTGAATAATTCAAAAAAATTCACTCAATTCTGAATTCATACAAAGAAGTTATTGTCAAAATACTAAAACTGCTCCAAAAAAATGAAAATTCTGGAAATCATATTAAATTTCTTAATTTACATCATTAATCACCATGTTTAAACATCATGCTAATCACCCTTGATCATGCTAAAATTAAATAGTAATTTGACACCAATCAATGCACAAAAATTCAACAATATATAACGCATGTTTCATGTAACAATTTGGTAGCAAGTTGATTTATCTTGTCCACATCAATTGAGTATCAATTTGACATGATTTCCTAACAATCCTCATGATAGCAAAATAGCACCATTAAATAATTCTCAAGATAAAAAATAGCACCATTATTTCATAATAAATTTATTATTTTTCTCAAATCCTGGAATATTATATTTACAATATTCCTATAAGTTGTGACAATACCAATGCCGTTTTCTTGATCGAAAATCCTATTTTACATTCTTGCACCAAGCATGTAAAGATTAGGCATCATTTTATCAAAGATCATGTAGAAAAGTGCGATATATTTTTAGAATATGTGCCTACGAATGCTCAGCTTATTGATATTTTTATAAGTCATTGTCGCTAGAGAATTTCTGCTATATGAGGGAATTAGGAATGATTGATGTAAATGCATAAGAACACACTTGCAAAATATCTGTAACTTAATGTCTGTAATTATGCTTTGAAATGTGATGTTAAATAAAATGCTTCAGATGTAGTTTTAAAAGTTTTCAACACTTAAAGTTAATCTTTTGAAGTTTTTCTCACCTTCATACATTGTGAAACCACACTTCACAACATCTAAAGCTCACACTTCACTCCATTTCAGACATACTAAAATACATCTCCTATCATTGATGTTATAACTTTAGGCTGCTCAAAACTCTGTCCAATGTCTTAAATCCTTCATAATGTCTAAAAAGACAAATTTTTTATTTCATATAGTCTGAAACTCTTCTTCCCTCACTTCTAGATATCATTTCTGAGGCTACACATCTTTTTCCCATAAAAATTGAATATACCTTCATTGGAAACCTTGTCATTCTCCTATTTTCAGAAAATATTTACTTATTCTCCTTAGAAATTATTCCAAAGACCTCTTGATCTTCTCCCATTCCAACCCCAAACCCATGTGTTACTATGGTGAGACCAAAGGGGGGTAAGGTGTGATATCCCACATCGCCTAGGTGAGGGAGGGAGTCTTGGGCTAAATATGTAAGGCTCGGTCGGAAAGGTAGCCCATTGCATATGGGTGCAGAACGGGCCTGGAAGTGCTGGTGAGGTTCCTATTAAGGATGCTTTATGCACTGAAAGGGACAAAATCATGAGTCTAGTGAGGTTCCTCATAAGGATGCACCGGGTAAAGTAGACAATATGTGCTGGAGCGCACAATTGTCCAGTGAGGTTCCTCATAAGGATGCATTAGGTAAAGTGGATAATATGTGTTGGAGCGTCGGGTCGTTACATAAGGAAACCAGTAAGGTGCCAGTCTAGAAGCAGTAGAAGAGGAAGAATAGAGTTTAAAGATATAATGTACAATGAAGTTCTTGAGTTGTCATGGTGAGACCAATGGGGGGTAAGAAAACTAGTAAGGTGCCAGTCTAGAAGCAGTAGAAGAGGAAGAATAGAGTCTGAAGATATAATGTACAATGAAGTTCTTGAGTTGTCATGGACAAATGATACAACTTCTGAAAAAATTAAAGAAATTCTTAGTATATCTGAAGCTGATGAGCAAAAGATTGAATGGGAATCCACAAGAGCTATTACTCTCTTCAAATTAGAAGGCATTGAATTTGGTGAAGACAAAAATCATCCTTAAGGATTGCCTTGAACTCTAAATGGCCTTAACTCCAACTCAAATATCACTAGAGGCCGATGAATAGAATGAACAAGAGAGCATAGCTACTGCAGCAGCAACACCCTCCTTTTATCTTCATCATCCTTTCCACTCCCCACCACTACCCAACCCAGCACCTACCTCTTCCTCCATAACCTAGTGAAGGACTAATACTCCTACACAAGAATGTTGATTTTAGTCTCCTTGACTTGATTTGTTCCTTCATGTCATACTTGCAGTTTATCCTAGATTTCTTTTGCTGAGTCAAATGAGGAAATCTTTTAAAACTCAAAGGGGGACAAGGTGCAATAGAGGTAATTTTTTGCCTTTGCATCATATTCTACATCCTATATGTCCTAGCAGTATACTTATCTTCAGTATTGAGGACAATTTTACCATTCTTAATGGTAAGGCACAATTGGTATTCTATGGCTATGAGAAAGTTTTACATTCTCATTTTTCAATGCCCATAATTTATGCCATCAAAGAATGGAGGTTGGGTAGTGGACTATTCCTCTATAATAGTGTTGTGGAAGATGATGCAAAGACTTCCAGAGAAGCTCTGAGGAGACTTAACCCATACATGAAGGAAGCTATTAGAGTTGAGGTGATCAAATTGTTGAATGTAGGTATTATCTACCCAATCTCTGATAGTAAATGGGTAAGTCTAGTACATGTATTACAAAAAAACTATAGTAATTTTGTTGTTAAAAGTTATAATAATGAATTGGTGCCAAAGAGAATGACTATAGGATGGCAGAAGTGAATTGATTACAGGAAACTCAATGTAGCCACAAAAGGGGATGACTTTTCTCTCCCTTTTATTGATCAAATGCTTGAAAGATTAGTAGGTCATGCATATTATTATTTTTTGGATGGCTTTTTAGGTTATAATCAAGTTCCCATTGCCCTAGAAGATCAGGAGAAGACCACTTTCACCTGCCTATTTAGAATGTTTGTGTAACACCCTGCACCCCCACCCTATGCTTTTCGAACACGCCACACTAGGATCGATGTGGAGCGCTATCATTTCCCTTCTCCTTAAGGGAAATCTTACCATAACCTCACCATTTCCCTAATTCTAAGAAAATATTCTACCTAAAGTTTAGCAGAGTCTACCTTGTTTTATGGACATTTATACATAATATACATGTATAAAATCAAATAAAATGTACATTTCTATAATTATAAAACAATAATTATATCTACACAATCCCACACCAATACTCACAGCTCTGGCCAAGATTGGAACCATTTCATGATGGTAATACCTTATCTTGGATTAATACAAATCCATTCTCAAAATCATACTTAAATGATTTACTATGACACGCCATACATCGTCTAAATCTTTTAAATTACAATTATGCCAATTCATCATAAACTTTATAATTTAATTCAATTAAAATCATCATACAAGAATATTTTGGGATTCTAATCCCCACATGCTATCATACCATCAAAAGTCTTCTACTCTTGCTCGCTAGTCCCAATCCATAGTTAGGAATTTTCACCTGGTTTGTCAACTAAAAATTTAACATAAGAGGGTGAGAGTTCGGGCAACTCAGTAAGTAGGCATAGATAAAATAAAATAATAATTGATCCTAACAATATGTTCTAACCCAAAACATGTATTAAATACAACATAATTCAAATTTAAACCATTACCATAAACACATCACATTCCGATCTCATCCTGAGATGCATAACCCAAGGCAATCATACCATGAGGCTCACATTCCTCATTCTGTGTATACACATCCTACGCCATTTAGGAGTATAATAACATACAGTGCCATTCTGGTACTTCACATTACATCCAAGCCACTTTGGCTCATCATACCACGATACACGCCATATAGGCGTCTCATATCACCATACAATCCACACAGGCACCACATATCCAATTATGCCATATAGGCATAATATTACAGTCGTGCCTTCAATGTACATTACATTATTATACATATCTATAATATTATGAGGTGCTTCTCATTCCATTCATACATACAGTCATATGATATATTATGTCATTTATACAACTATGGAAAATCACTTATCCCATCTTTATTACCCATTAACAATATCACAATACGGAATTATACTTTCCCTATTAATTCATATAATGAAAACACATCAATATAACATACTATCAAATTTTAACATGGGATATACTCATTTCATCTATTTTTTCTATCGCACACTTGGGATATTCCCTATCCCTTTCATATAGACATCCATACACAAGAATGAGCATATTGTGGGATACTCTCTATCCCCATTACTCACATGTCTAAACCATGGACCAATTCAATCATGGAATATTCTAAATCTCTAACATTCATGTATAACAAATATAATAAAGAATGAATCTAGGGATGCACTACCTCATCAATCCAACATGCTTACCAATGTTCACAGTCATTGACATATAAGAAATAAAAATTCATGGGATACTCCATGTCCCGAATCATTCATACATTTGTCATTCCTGACAAACATTAATCTTAAACAAGCATGGGATATCCACAATCCCTCTTCTAAAACACACATGCCCAGAATAAACATGAGATACCTACTATCCCCATCTATTCATTCAAATCAAACAAGGGGTTGCCTACTTACCTTAGGCCTTTAGCTCCAAACCACTTTCCTCCCACTCTATCTTTTCATCCTTCTCAGTTCATCCTGCATAGGACCACAATCCCATTTACTTCACTAGTTATAATCATATATTGCATACATCATGTTAATATTTCTTTCCTAGCCAGTCTCAGGCTATGGTCATCAAACATGTGCTAAACACTTATTTAACTAGGGTTTCTCCACAATTATGACTAGAAACCCTCTTGCTTGACATATTTATTTGGTATCTCACATGATTACCACTTAATAAATTTGCAAACAACTCAATTAAACTTTAAATCTACTCAATTCATGGCTTACATAGCCCATACACAAAAATTTTCTTTAAACCCTGACAAGGGCATAGCCCTCAACTCGATTCTATTGGTCCAAACCACTCCATACTTGTTCTAAAACATACTAATCATGCCATTAATTATTTAACCCATGATTAATTAAATAAAATTCAGGAAATCCCTAATTTCTACTATTCACAAAAACCTTAGCTTTACTATTTTCATAATTTCTCATGCCAAATCATCATAACCAGTGTATGAAACCATTCCCTCATGAATTTATAAGCATATACATCAATTTCATCCCCAATATCCACCATTTCCCAAAATCATGAAAATTAAAAATTAGAGATTAGGTTGGGAAATTGAACTTACCTCTGCTTTCAAGCATAGCCGTACTCCTCAAATGAAGGATCAAGCTCCTAGCTCCAAGTTACACCTTTCATTTTGTGGAAATCTGATATTTCTTCTATTTTCTTCCATTTTCAAAGGTTTGAATGGGGGAAAATTAGCTTTAATGGAAAAATCACAAATTTTTCTCGCTAGACAAGATGATTTTCTAGCTAAAACAACTAGAAATAATGTATAATAGGGTTAGGGCATGAGGGGTAGGCATAGGTGAGAAAATTGGATGGTTGAAAAGAAAAATGAAATGGGTTAGCCTTATAAAATCATAGAACCAACATACAGCAGGGGCCTAGCATACTGCCTGCTATACCGCCTATGATCGCAGTCAGTATGGAAGCCACCTGCCATACCGCCTACCACTATCTAGAAGGATTTTTCTCCCCAAATCCGATGACAGGCGCTTTCCCAGCGACCCGCCATGCCGCCTAGGCACAGGCGCTTGACATGCCACTGAGCTTACCGACTGTGGCCCTATTTTCCCTATTTCCACTATCTATAAACATATTAGACTATGACTAAGCACAATTATCTAAAAATTAACACCCTGGGTGTTATAGTTTGCATATCGAAAGATGCCTTTTGGTTTGTGCAATGCCCCTGCAACTTTTCAAAGGTGTATGATTTTCATCTTTTCTCACATGATTGAAAAGTTTATTGAGGTGTTCACGGATGATTTTTCTGTCTTCTAATATTCATTTGATGACTGACATAATAACCTAAGATTGGTACTTAGAAGGTGTATTGAGATGTATTTGACACTAAGTTGGGAGAAGTGTCATTTCTTAGTTAAGCAGGGAATTATGCTGGGACACATTATTTCAAGTAAACGCATTGAAGTAGATAAGGCAAAAATTGAGTTAATTGCTAAGTTATCTCACCCAAATTCAATCAAGGGAGTTAGAAGTTTTTTTGATCATGCAGGCTTTGCCAGATGATTTATAAAGGATTTTCAAAAATTTATAGACCGCTTTGTAACTTGTTGGCTAAAGATGTAATTTTTTTATTTTGATGAGGAATGCTTTGTTACTTCAAAACCTTGAAATAGAAATTGACATCAATTCCAATTTTAGCAATTCCTGATTGGTCCATTCCATTTATGCTTATGTGTGATGCATCAAATTTTGCTGTCGATATTGTCCTGGGATAGAGAGTAGACAAATTACCTCATGTAATTCATTATGAAAGTAGAACTTTGAATGAAGCATAGTTGAATTATTCCACCATTGAAAAAGAATTGCTTGCAATTGTATTTGCTTTAGAAAAGTTTCACTCTTACTTGATTATTTCAAAGGTAATTGTTTATTTTGATCATATTGCACTGAGATATTTGTTAACAAAAAAAGATGCCAAGCCTAGGTTGATCAAGTGGATCTTATTGTTGCAAGAGTTCGACCTAACAATCAAGCACAAGAAGGGGTATGAAAATGTCATAGCTAATCATCTATCCAGGTTGGTGGAAGGAACCAATTTCGAGTAAGAGAGAGGCAAGAAAAACATTCTTATCAATGAAATCTTCTGAGATGAGAAATTATTTTCTATGAAGGGGAATGAACCTTGCTATGCTGACATTGTCAATTACTTGGTTAAAGGAATTTTAAATCCTCTGTTGAATTCATAGGAAATGAGGAAGTTACTGTCAATGGTGAGACATTATTTTTGGGATGACCCAGTCTTGTTCAAAATATGTCTAGATCAAATTATTATGAATTGCATTCTAGAAGATGATTAGCAAAGTATTCTAAGACATTGCCACAAATTTAGCTATGGAAAGCATTTTGGAGGGAAGAAAATATGCTCTCAAAATCTTTTAATCTGGCTTTTATCGGCTAACTATTTTTAAGGATGCTTATGGCTTCTGTGCAATGTGTCATAGGTGCCAAAGAATAGGGAACATTGGAAGGAAAGATGAGATGCCACTTACAAGTAACCTTGCCATTGAACTTTTTGATGTATGAGGTATTGATTTCATAGGCCCATTCCCACCATCCAATGGGAACTTATACATTTTGCTTGCTGTAGATTATGTGTCTAAGTGGATTAAAGCAATGGCCACTAAAACTAATAATGCTAATGTTGTGCGTAGATTTTTGACAGAAAAGATCTTTTTCAAGTTTGGCACTCCAAGGGCAATCATTAGTGATAGAGGAATTCACACCTATAACAAGGTTTTTGTAGCTCTGTTGAAAAAGTATAACATCACTCATCGAGTTGCAATACCTTATCATCTCCACAAACATCTAGGCAAGTTGAAGTCAGCAATCGGCAGATAAAAGCAATTTGGGAGAGGACCATGAACACTTCAAGGAAAGATTGGGCACTGAAGCTTAATGATGCATTATGGGCATACAGAACCGCTTTCAAGACTCCAATCGGAATGAGTCCTTATAGATTTTTTTTAGGAAAGCATGCCATTTACCTATCGAGTTGAAGCACAAGGCATATTAGGCTATAAAACATCTGAATTATGATTTGGAAAAGGTATGAGAGCAAAGGAAACTTCTGCTTAACGAACTTGAGGAGCTGAGGAACGAAGCATATAGAATACCAAGATTTACATGGAGCAAACCGAGAAATATCATGATGAACTTATTCATAAATGGCACATTGAACCTAGGAGGGAAGTTTTGCTCTACGACTCACGTTTGTGTTTGTTTTGAGGAGAACTACAATTCCGTTGGGTTGGTCCATTCCTTATCAGACAGGTGTTTCCTCATGGAGCTTTTGAACTAAAAAATCTAAAAGATGGGAGCACCTTCAAAGTTAATGGTCATCGAGTTAAGGGATACATCATGGATGACTTGCCAATGCAGTTGAATGAAGTGTGTGAATTTGAAAATTTATAGGAAAGGAAGTTCGTCTTGCCCAGATGTTAAATAAAGCGCTTCTTGGGAGGCAAACCAAGCTATTTATTTTTTAGTTATTTCTAATTCTTAAATATAGTGATATTTTCGAATTGATGAAGTATGATAGTTGCAATAGTTATATTAGTTTATGTAGATTGAGAGTATTTTTAGGTTTTTAAAATTCTACCTTTAGTTTTGCATGTCTCACAAGTTTAATGGTTGTTTTTATGTTTGACAAGATAAATACATGAGTGGAGGATTGAGAAGCAAGATAAATAGAGACTTCAAGTAAAGAGATCATCATGGGAGTGAAGGAGCATTGACAAATTACAATTCAAGGTAGTAATATTTTGTGTTGCGGCTCCAAAATTGGGGCCGCAGCTCAAAAGAAGTTACATGGGCAGCAGGATTCAGTGTTGCGACTCCCAATTTGGGGTCACAGCTCTAAAAAATTGAGAGAGCATTACATGGGTAGCAAAATTTTGTGCCATGACTCAAGAATTGTGCTTTGCAAAAGCATAATGGCCAATAAAATTTTGGGCCATGGCTCCACTCATACACTCACTTAAAATCCCCTTTTATTTATGTTTCCCATTTCTCAAGTCCTAAACTCCACTCTCCACTGCCCATGCCCTAGCTCTCTTCAACTTTTTCTTCCTAACCATTCTCCTCTAACCATCCCTCAGACCCATGAACTTATCCAACCATCATCCTCTCTCGCCAAACCCATTCACCTCATCCTTTTCCTCTTTCAAGCCATTTTCATCTCCTCATCCTTACCAAGCTTTCCAACATTGCCAACGAGAAGGAACTTGGGGAATCCGATGAGTCATTGCTTCTTGCTAAGTGGTATCACTTTCTCTATATTTCCTTGATATTTGGTAGTGGTATTATGCAATTTTGGGGAGCACTTTGGGATAGCTTGGAGGAAATGAAAGGTGCATGATAGGTGTTTGTTGAAATCCCCATGTGGAAAATGTTGAAAGAAAAAGTTTCTTCCATTTTGTTGAGGATAACTTTTTTGGTGGTGTGTCATTGTGTGATTGACTTCCATTGGATTCTGTAAAGACCCTTTACCAATTTTGGAAATAAAACTCTTGAAATTTTATGAAATGGAATGTGCTTGCAAGAAGTTTGTAAAAGTGCTTAACCAAGAAATTGCATTGAGAGATTGGGGAGCAATTGTATTATAACATCCCTCCTTCTAAGTGGAGTGGATTTGCATTGATTGGGCTGAGAGACACCTTTAGAACTTTGCCTCATTATGAAATTTGTGGGTGCATTGCTTGAGTACATTAAGGAACATTTTCATCATGCCTCCCTAAGAAATCGATTTCTTTTGGACCTTCTAAGAAAAGAAGAAGAAGAACTTCTAACTCACATATTCAACCAACTTTCTTCAATATGCAACTGAACTTTATTGAAATTCCTTTGTGAATCAATCATGCATTCCAGAAAGGGGCTTTGTGGAGGTATACCAAGCCATTGATAATCTCATTGTTGATACAGATTGGGGAACATTTACAACTAAATCATGTGTTGTTGTAGTTTCCGTAATTAAAGAATTTTATGCAAATGCTCAAGTGCAGTATCAATCTAATCCAAGGGAACTGAAAGCTCTTATAAGGGGGAAGAGTATACCTTTTGACAAGCACACCATAAACCAAGTTTATGACCTTTCAGACATTGAAGAAGATGATTATTTAGCCTAACTAAAATAAGGACTGAACTTTGAGGAAATCATAAATTTTCTTGCACAGCCTGGTAGCAAGTGGATGATCAAGAAGGACAAGGTGCTTAACTTACCATGGTGGGGATAGTTGAAAGCAAAAATTTGGGCATGGCACTACTTTATTGTAGCCAGGTTATTGTCAATAAGCCATGTGTCACAAGTCAACGGAGATAGAGCTTTGCTGAATTATGCTATATGAATAGGGTTATCCATCGATGTAGGGCCCATCATTGAGCAGTCCATCATATCTCTCATCATAGGCCAACCAACAATTGGATTGGTACATCCTTCCCTTATCTATAGTCTACAAGTGAGCATACCTACTAGTGCAGTGGAGGAGGTTTAACAACCCTTACAATCAATCAATCACTCAATTCTTTCTACATTCGAAAAGTTAGCTAGTGCAAGTTCTAGAGCTGGCACATTGGCTGATGCCCCAAGCTCTTCTCAACAATAGCCATCAATACAACCTCCCTTTAGTGAGTCCACAATAGCTGATTTATGTGAATAGATCATGGAGTCATGACAAGGAAAGGTTAAGGGAGTAGCGGCAACAATTCTAATTTGTAGTGGACTACACTAATGCCTTGATTGCAATGTTTCAGAACTGCAGTATGTCACAAGGATCAAGCTTCATAGTTTTTCCTACTCCACCAACCTATCCACTAGTCTTGTCACCTACTAAAGAATCAGATTAGGAGTCTGACGATTAAAATCAAATCTCTCAGGGAAGTCCTTTGTTTCCTTTCCTTTATTATACATTGCAGACAATGTTGTTTTCAAGTTTAGGGGTATTTGGTATGATATTTGGTATGTGTTGGTTTGTCTAGTTTGTGTGTTTGCTTATCTAGTTTGTTGTTCTATGTTGTGTGTTTGGCTCATTCATGTGTTTTGTTAAATCTCTATGTTTAGTGGTTTATGTGATTATGGTTATGTTTGGTCTTTAAAATTATATAAAAAAATATTTATTTTATGTGTTGTGAGCATTTTATTCAACTATATTTCATATTACTTAGATTGATTTACTGTTTATTCTTGAGAATTTGTGAGTTTTTCATTTGATTTTATGGCCTTTTTGTAGGTGCTTTGATTAAAGGAAGAATAGTCTAAATTAAGCATAAAAAGAGATGTAGCTCAAGGATGAAGGAGTGCAAATGAGCAAGAAAACAAGTTAGAGAAATTTGGGGCTGCGGTGCCCAGCTCGATAACATCAAGATGGCATCTAGCAATTTTTGACGTCGCGATGCTAATGTCATTCGGATTTTCTATGGATTTTCTACTTGCTTTGTTTCCTAGTTTTTAAGGCAATGAGAGAGGGTATTGGGGGGATCTTTTGGCATTTATCTTTAGGATTTTGCTAACAGTTCTAAGGGGCGGAGCCTTGGTGATTTTTATGGAGAAAGAGGTAGATTTCAAGAAAGCAAGAGGAAGAGGAGAAAATGTTCTGCATTGTGATGATCTTGATAAATGGAGTTATTTTGATTTCCATTATGAACTAAATCCCTCTTTCTAGGGTAAAAATGTAACCCTATTTGATACTCTTTGTTATGTGGATTGTTGATTATTAATGACTATATGATCTTATTTCATTAATTATGTTGTTTGCAATCATTTGATTCATTTTATTGCTTGATCACCAATATTATAAATTAGATTGATTATCTAAAAATGGTTAAGGTACACACCATATGCTAAACCATGAGCTCCCTTGAATAAAAAGGATAGATGGTTAAGGCACACACCATATGCTAAACCATCCTATTTTGGTTCATTAAGTTATTGGGCTTAATGGGTTTTCACCTTAATTATGCTATACACCATAGGTAATTGAAATGAGTGTAAATAGTTGATTTAAACCCCTACACCTAACAGTAATGATCATATATGTGAAAGAACAAATCCAAGATAAGCATTGAATCCAACATTCCACTAGCAAAGGGTATCATTTAGTGGTGAAATCGGATCCCTAAACCTTTACATCTTGTTAATCTCCCTACATTATTAATATTATTGATTTTTACAATTCCATTCAATTTCTGCAATTCCATTCAATAATACACATTATTCATTTAGCTTTAAATACATTCTTTTTATGGATAGTGTAGTTCGATAACTAAAACTAATTAAATCGGTTTGGTCATTCTCTGTGGGATTGACCCTTGCATTGTATACTATACTGCAATACGCTTGTGCACTTGTTAGGAATTATAATTTGAACCATCACACTCCAATGGGCACTTCAACTTGATTAGACAAAGACGAAATGGGTAAACCAGTAGATTAAAAATTACATTGTAGTATGATTGGATCTCTACTTTACTCAACAGCATCTAGGCTAGATATACTATTTAGTGTATGTTTGGGTTCTAGATGTCAATCAAGTTCAAAAGAGTCACATATATTTGTGGTGAAGTAAATTTATTTAAGTATCTAGTTGATACACTATGTCTAGGGCTCTAGTATCCAAGAGGTTCATTTTGAATTTATTTGATATTTAAATGCAGACTTTGGGGGATACAAAGTTAATTGGAGGAGCATGAGTAGAACATTTCAATTCCTTGGAAACATATTGGTTTCATGGTTTTCATGGAGAAAAACCAATGTTGCTCTCTCCACTAGAAAAGTTGAATACATTGGTGTTAGAAGTAGTTGTGTACAATTATTATGGATGAAACAACAACTGTTAGATTATGGATTGAATTATAAAGACATTCCAATATAGTGGGACAATACAAATACAATATGCATGATGAAAAGTCTAGTGTTACATTCATGCTCAAAACAATTTGAAATTACACATTACTTTTATAGAGACCATGAAGAAAAGTATGATGTTTGTTTGGAATATGTGCTACAAATGCTCAACTTGCTGACATTTTCGCTATACCATTGTCACTAGATAACTTTTACAAAATTAGAAGAGAATTAAAAATGATAAACACAAATACATAAGCTCATGCATTATCATTTCTAGATAGCTTTTACAAAATTAGAAGAGAATTAAGAATGAAAGACACAAATACATAAGCTTATGCATTATCATTTCTAAATGTCATGTATTTGTGATGATTTATTTGAAAAATGAGATGATCTGTTTGAAAATTGTGATGATTTTTTAGGAAATGTGCTAAAATTTGCAAATAATATGAAACTTCAAAAAATAGAGAATTACAAAATTTAGGAAATTAAATTTGGTGTGGTCTTTCAAAAAGGGTAAATCGTTGCGCGCTATTTCCACTTCCCATTTCATTCTCTCCCTTTCTAGCCACCTTTAGTACAAAAATCATTCACCTTCCCTCTAAAGTATAGTAAACTACCCAGTCCTTTGGATTTCTAGCACCCTTAAATATTCTTCCATCCTCCATTTGCATAATGTCTCCTAAGGTTGGTTTGTCCAAACTCCAAAGAGGGGTCAAGAGGCCTAGGACACGAGGTGGAGCTTCTACATCTCAAGGCACCACATCACGATCTTCCATTGGATCTAGGAAACTTCACTTTACAAGCTGCTTTCAAGGTAATACTTCTCAACCCTCATCATAACATGAGCATGGTAGAAACGAAGAACTGGAGATGAGAGGACAACATCATGAGATATGTATGCTTGATTTGTCATATTTGCCTGAGGTGGTTAATCGGAAGAATGTTCCCAAAGCCAAATTTACACCTAGAGTTTTACCCTATCACTACTTTGGAGGAGAGGAGAGGAAGTTCCAATTCTACACATCTTCGTTAGGTAGACCGGTGCACATTCAAAGAAAGATAGATTTGAAATTCAGATTTGAAATTCATAGATCATTGTCGCTCTGATGTAAGGGCAATGATCAATTACCATAGATAGTTTGAGATTTTAGAGTATGATGCTTTTATTTACCATGAGTTATTGTTGATATTTTATTTTAATTAGAGACCAAGAGAGCATTATTCTTTTATGGAAGGAGTAGAGATGAGATTTGGCCCAAATACCACCACACCACAGCAATACCTAGGGCACATATTGGGAGTTCCATCTGAGGAACAAGAGGAGGACATGGAAGGGGAAGATGTATTTAAACTACTTTCCATTGGATTCACTAGCAACATTTACAATAAGGCACATAGACACATGAAGATTATAGATTTATCTATAGAGCATAGAGTGATGAGAAAAGTAATGGAGTCTATTGTCATGCCAAAGTTAGAAGGCACCGAAACTATCACTACTTTTGAAGCGAATATCATATTTAAGATAGCAAATTACAAGAATGTGAGCCTGCCTAGAGTGTTATTCTGTGTCTTCGGTTATATGACACAAAGGACTGACCATGTAGTACCATATGGCATGTGGCTAACCAAAGTGTTTGAGCATTTTCATGTGTCAATTCAAGGGGATTCTGCAAGGTATATGTCTAACCACAAAAATGATTGGGTAGGAGAGACACTAGTGAAGAGAATGTAGATCCAAGTATTGAACCAAACCTCCTTTGCTTAGTTTGATTTTGATGATGATATAAATAACCAATTAAGTTTTGATGATGACCAAAAAGCATATGAGTGAACGGCTAAGCTACTGACCATTATTTTACTAATTGTGCAGTAACAAGCTATATAAACAAGAAAATAACTTAAACAAAGTGGACAATGCATAAAAGATATAATCAAAGACAAGATCCACCAGTAATCAAAGTAAATGCAAATGCCTCAAGGATAAACGATCCAAGCACCTAAGGTAAAATCCATAGCTAAGGACATGTTTAGCATCATTCATATGTTTCCAAGTCACCTCCGATGCTGACAAAGTCTGTAAAATAGATGCCCAAGTTTAGACAGAAGGAAGGATTTAAAATATACTTCAATAGGAAAGAAAATGAGGTATGACAATGTGAAGATCATGTTTGTATGCAAAGATAAGTTTTGGCAAAGCAAAAGTATGAAGCCAAGATGATAGAAGCTCAATGATGTTTCAGACAAATTCAACTTGCTCTGGAATTAGTTTGTGTCAAATCTCTCAGTTCAAAATAGGATCAGTCCCAAGATTTATTCAATTCATTTCAGATGAAGGTGAAGTTCTCGCATGGCCAAGCAACCCACATTATACTAGTTAGTCCGAAAGTTACTTCAGACGAAGTGAAGCATTTCGAATGAAGCCATGCCAAGACAAAGCAATCTAACTCCTTATCTCAGATAGACTGAAGAAATACAGATGAAGATAGTTCATCTTAGATGCAAAGTTCACAAGCTATATCTAAAGTTAGTATCCCATTCAGTTCGAAATTGCAAATAATTAAAACAACACTAATTTCCGACAAAGAGTTCTTCTTCCTTCTAGATGAACTAATGCCAGACAATGTGAAGCCACAAAAACATTGCAATGGTCAAAAATCCTTAATGATTTGCTAGCATTTAATGAATCTAGTCTTCTCCAATGGGCAGAGTTTGAATCCAACTTTAAAATGAATAAAGAGAGGATGTTCCACAAGAATAGAAGTAGTTGAAAAGAAATCACAAAGCATTTACTCTCCACAAAGTTTTTCTTTCAAGTAGCATTCAACTCCTCTACACAAAATGAAAATCTACAATCAAAGCTTAACCTCTACAATAATCACTAGAGTCTGAATCAATCAAGTTTTACTATAAATCCTTTATTGTTATTGCTTTAAATCTTTATACATTTCTACACGTTTGATTTTTGTTTCCTATTTTGATGATGAACAAACTTGGATGAAATAAGTTTTACTATGTGGTTTGATATATATTTGATGTAGAGATTTATGTAAATGAAATAAAATATAAGTAATTAGGTTGCTGGAAGTGATGGATAGAATGTAAAGAATTTTTTGGAAACAGATTAAGGAAGGAAGACATCAGATGGAGAAATCCATTGATGTTTTTGGTTAGCAACCTTGATGAATTTGAAGTTAGGGACATATTCGGTGAAGTAAAAACTAGAAGGATTTGAAGTTAGGGACATATCTGGTGAAGTACAACCTTGACAGATGCAAATCAAGCAAAGTTGGAACTTGGTCAAAACCTTGACGGATTTGGAGTCAAGGAGAAATCTGGTGATGTTAAACTTCAAAGGATTTTTCTATGAAGGAAAATGTCGACGGTTCTTCATAAAACATCAATGGTTTTTGGGTTAAATGTTGACAGTTTTGTCACTATTATAGGCAGTTACAAAGATCTAGAATTGAAACAGATTGACATTTTCTTTAACCTCCTTTGAGAAATTATCTCCCAATAGTTGAAAATCTATATTAATGGGAGATGTGTTGAAAGAAAATAACTGTGCAAAAGAGAATAGAAATCTTGTAGTGTGATCAAGAGAAAATCAAGAGGTCAAGATTATACAGAGATTCTAACATTAGTTGTGCAGGTGAATAAAGCTTGGATAATCAGAAGCACCAAAATCACCTAAGAGTTGAATTGGTTGTAAGCCTTTTCTTATTACATTCTTTATTATGCTAATTGTACCTTTATTTGAGTTGTAAACCAAGAGATAGTTGAATTATTACAGGTTTTGTAAGTGATTCATCTATATTGTTACCTAGAGGTTTGGAGCGCTATTGTAGGCAACCAAATTTAGAACCTTACTCCAATTAAATTACCTATAGTAGTGTGAACAAGGGTCAATCACACAAGGAGTATCTAGCTTAGTTTTATGCAATGTGAACAAAAAAGGGGGGGGTTTTGAATGTAATGAAGAAAGTTTTATAAAAGAAATCTATCAAAGAAGAAAACCTTGGTTCAAGTCAACATCCACCATCAGAATCTCGTAACTAATCATTGATGTAATTATAAATCAATTCATACTTTAAATATTCACCATTAGAATTAATTTTCCTATCTCTCCTTCAACATAGTTAATTAAAAATTAGCCTTCTAATTAATTCTAACCACTAAATAACCTAATATTAGTGCTAAAGGTTTAATCTAATAGTAGCATTAAAATTTGTAGAGATTTATGAAGCTAAATAACACAAACACCAGCGATTGCATTTAATTTAGTCAAATATTCTTCCTAAGATTTAATAATTGCAACAATAGAAAATTATTAAACCCTAGTTGCTTCACAAATTAGAAGGATCAAATGATTATAGATTTGATATCTAATCTAGTAATAGTTTACAATGAATAATAAATTAGTAGCCTCCTAGAAATTATATACAACAATCATAATCATGAACAAAGAAGAACAGTTAATACTCAAAGTATAAATTAAATAATTAAATCAAATTAGATCTCACAATATATTAATTCTGAGGCTCCTATCTCCTTAAACCAAGAATAAAAGTTTAGTCATGGAAGGCTATGAAATCATTAAAAAAATAAAATAAAAAAGAGAGAAGAAGAAGATTCATTGTATAAAGCCACCAAAAGTCCTCTTCAAACCTTAGCAAAGGGAACCCTAAAAAACCCTAGGAAACTTCTATTTATATAGAATCAAAAATATGCATAAAAATTAATTTCCACAAGTTTTGAAAAGTGGGAAATGGAGTCGAGCACCGGAGCACCAGTCCTAGGCACCGGAGCACCTAATTTGCTACCTACTTCTACTACTCTATGTGATTCAGGCGTCGAAGTGCCGGTCCTGGGCCCCGGAGCACCCGTTTTGCTGCTTGCAGTGCTTTGCTCCTTGTTGCTTCTCCTCGGCACTTCATCCTAACTTTGACATTCTTCCTACTTTTTCCCTTGATGTAGTCCTTATATCTAAAAACTCCAAACATGAAAGTTGTAGAATTTTTTCTTATGTTTCCAGAACATTTTCAATCATCTCAATTAGAGATGCCTAAAATATGGAGTGATTTTGAAATTGTCTAAAATCCTTCAATTAACTTCTTTTTACACTTAACCACTCCAATTGTCTCCTTAATCAGAATATAAGAATAATAAGTGTATATAAGAGTCCAATAAGTGTAAAAGATTAAGGGAATAAAATATGATATTTTATATTCTCATCAAATTTTCCCACACTTAACTTTTGGTCATCCTCAGGCAAAACTCAAATTCACTCTCCCCAAAAGATTATCAAGGTTGCAATTATCATAAAAAAAGAATAACCAAAAGTCTTCAAAACTCATAATATATCATGAAAAAATCACTCTCACACAACCTATAATCATTTAATAAGCATTCCCTTTGGAATTTGGATTAGACTAAATAAGTAGAACCCTCACGGAAATAAACACTCTACTCTCATGTGTTTGAAAGATATATGTTCCGCTCAAATTCATTCCAACGAAAATCATCTACCATAAGCTTGCATATCTTCTTATTCTCTATCACTAGGATCACATGCATATCATGAATCATAAGAACTTTTCATGACTTGTAATGGGGTTTAGGGTAAAGGTGAGAAATATTTGGGAATGTAGCTCAAAAGCCATTGAAACTAGTGAAGCACAAAAAAATCAACTTAAGCTCAAATATATAAGACATGTACAATCACTTGTTTTCTTTAGCATCTTTCACCTTTGAATACATGATGTATAAACAGATCCCTTCCCTTGGAATTTTGATATTTTCTATTTCTTTTCTCTTTTTGTTTCACTTTGCCATTTTTTATAAGAACAACAACATGTTCTATTTCACCAATCATAGCCATTCCACAAATTTTGACACCCCCACACTTTATTTCTTGTACACCCATACATAGCACAATGATGACCCATGCTTCACTAGCTCTATGGCTAGGGTAAAGATATTACTTTTATGGGTTTTAAGCTTGTAACATAGGTTCATAATAAAAGTCTATAAAGCCCAAAGGGGCTCAACAAGAGGAAAAAGTAATCACAAGGTAGGCTATTTGGCTCATATAGTTCATAACAAAGAAGGGCCTTAATTATGTTCATGCATGCATATATCAATGTGATCTCAAAGAGAATCAAGGCGAGTTATAGAGAAATAAATCCATGGAAGAATATCTCTCAAGAAGAAAAAGAATGAGACTAATGTGGATATGTCAGTCTAAAGACTCAAAATCTCACCAGATTTTGTCTACAAGATCTAGTCATCACCATTCTTAAGGAAAATAACTAAACCAAGCAACTACAGATTGGAAGATTACTTAATTAGTCATGTTATGAATTTTTTAAGCTTAGTTAAATCTTGCTAGTGACATCCTCAACCTCAAATTATCAGAAACCACCAAAACAAAGGGTAAAACTAACTCTCTCTCAAAAATTATTTTTTTCAAAAATAAAACCATAGATAAAAACATAAACAAAAACAAAAACAATATCTAAACCTCAATCTAAATCCCCCCCCCCCCCTCACACTTAAAACTTACAAGGTCCTTAATGTAAGGTCAAATGCAAAGAAGATGCAAAAATAACTAAAGTAAAAATGCATAACTAAGAAAAAATTAAGGAAAAGAAACACAAACTTCCCTTGGGTTGCCTCCCAAATAGTACTTTTGTTTATAGTTGTTGTCCCGACTCAGTGCTTTCTTCTTCAATCAATGTAAACTAGTCATTCCAGATCCAATTCTGCAGCATTTTCAACCTGTAGTCCTTCATAGAAAAGCTTAAGTCTATGACCATTCACTGTAAAGACTTTAGAAGTCGCCAAACTCTGAATTTCAACTACACCATGAGGTAAAACATTAGTGACAATAAAAGGTCCATTCCAACTACAATGTAACTTATCTGGAAGTAAACGAAGTCTTGAATGGTATAGAAGAACTTTCTAACCAACTTTAAACTCCTTCCTAGAGATCATCTGTAATGAAAAGCCTTCCTCTTTTCCTTGTAAATCCTTGCATTCTCATAAGCATTATTGTGAATCTCCTCTAACTCTTGTAATTGCAACTTCCATGTTCATGTTGAAATTCTTGATCGCCCAATAAGCCTTATGTTCTAACTCAATAGGAAGGTGACCTGATTTCCCAAACACTAAACAATAAGGTGACATACCAATGGGCGTCTTATATCTAATCTTGTATGCCCACAGAGCATAATCTAAGCGCAAACTCCAATCTTTTCTATTAGGATTAACTATCTTTTCAAGAATGGACTTGATCTCTTGATTTAATACTTTAGCTTGTCCACTAGTTCACGGATGATAGGCGGTTGATACCTTATGGATCACATGATATTTTCTTGACAAATCTTCAACTGTTCGATTGCAAAAGTGAGTGCCTCGATCACTTATCAAAGCTCTTGGAATTCCAAACTTGGAGAATATGTTAACCTTGATAAAATTCAAATAGCCTTAGAGTCATCAGTATTGGTGGCTTTGGCTTCCACCAATTTTGAAACATAATTAATAGCAAGTAATATATAAACAAAACTAAAAGAAACGGGGAACGATCCAATCAAATCAATGCCCCAACGTCAAAAATTTTTATAGACTAGTATGGGGGTTTGTGGTATCTCATTCCTTTGGGAAATATTACCTGTCCTTTGGTAAGGATCACACAACTTGCAGAAAGAGTCTAAATCTTGAAACAACGATGACTAATAAAAACCACACTCTTAACACTTTTCTTGGCATTCTCTTGGCTCCAAAGTGACCTCCACAAGCATAAGAATGACAAAAGGTATGTATAGATAGAGACTATTTGTCGGAATACACCTTATTACTTGATCTGCATAATGCTTCCATAATTATGGGTCATCCCACACATAATATTTTACATCATTCTTGAACTTTTTTCTCTGAGCTTTAGACAAATAAAGAGGTAATATGTTAGTGACCAAATAGTTTACCATATTCGCATAATAAGGCAATTTCTCACTTGCAAAGAATAAGTGCTCATCAGGAAACATTTCCTACAGACGAAGTTCATCCTCCACATGGATTAACAGACTCAAATGATCTGCAACCTAATTTTCTATCCCTCTTTTGTCCTTGATCTCTAAGTCAAATTCGCTCAAGAGAAGTATCCACCTTATTAATCTTGGCTTTGCTTCCTTCTTCATCATCAAATAACGAAGAGCTGTATGATTAGAATAAACAATGACTTTAATACCAAGCAGATAAGATCTAAAATTTTCCAAAGCAAAGATAACAGCTAAAAGTTCTTTCTCAATGGTGGAATAATTTCTCTTAGCATCAGTCAATGTCCTTGAGGCATAATAGATGGCATGAGATGCTTTCCCAATTCTCTAACATAAAATAGCACCCACTACATAATCGCTTACATCACACATTATCTTAAAAGGAACATTCCAATCAGGTGGTTAGATAACTGGGGTTGAAGTCAGCAGTTCCTTCAGCTTGTCAAATGCTTTTTTGCACCCTTCATCGAACTCAAAAGCCACATCCTTTTGTAGTAACTTGCATAGAGGCAATGCTATTTTGGAGAATTCCTTGATGAATTTTTGATATAGACCTGCATGTCCAAGAAAAGAGCAAACTTTCTGGACACTAGTGGGATAAGGTAAAGATTGAATGATATCAACTTTAGCTTTATCTACTTTAATTATACTAGAGGAAATAACATAACCCAAAACTACACTATGTTCAACCATGAAGTGACATTTTTTAAAATTTAACACAAGGTTAGTTTCTATGCATCTTTGAAGAACAAGTGCAAGGTTATGCAAGCAATTATCAAAGGAGTCTCCTTGAACTGTGAAATCGTCCATCGACTTCTACGATATGCTTAATATAATATGAAAAGATGCTAACCAAACACCCTTGGAAAGTGGCTGGGGTGTTGCAAAGGGCAAAGGGCATCCGGCAAAAGTTCCAAATAGGCATGTGAAAGTCATTTTCTCTTAATCTTCTGGAGCAATTGCAATATGGAAATAACTTGAATAACCATCAAGGAAACAATAGTAAGAATGACTGACTAACCTCTCAAGCATTTGATCAATAAAAGGCAAAAGAAATTGGTCCTTGTGAGTTACAAAATTGAATTTTCTATAATCTATACAAACTCGCCACCCATTCTGAACATGAGTGGGAACCAACTCATCATTTTGATTTTTCACCACATTCATTCTAGCCATTTTAGGAACCACTTGATCTGGACTAACCTAACTGCTATCAAAAATAGGATAAGTCACCCTAACCTCAAAAAGTTTGATGATTTCCTTTTTTACTACATCCATTATTGGTGGGTTCAATCTCCCTTGTAGTTGATGAGAAGGTTTCGCTCCCTCTTCAAATAGGATTTGTTGCATGCATGTGGAGGGATTGATTCCCTTGATATCTACAATTGTCCAACCAATAGCCATCATATGCTCCTTAAGGACTTCCACAAGCTTCTCTTCTTGTGATGTATTGAGTTCACTTAAGATAATCACTGGTAATGTCTCTCCCTCTCCAAGGAACACATACTTGAGATAACCGGGTAGAGGCTTCAAATCTAGAACAGGAGCCTACAAAATAGAGGGTAAAATTCTCTTATCGTAAATTGGTAATTCAACATGAAGAACATTACCTAGTTTTGGTGACTTTGAAAAGTCATGCAATGCTGCATCAATTTCTTGCAGTTCCTCGGTCCATGGTAAATCTTCATTCTCCTTTTCAAGATTCTCACTAATAGCAATTCCAATTCATCTTTGCCATCAATTTCAAAAACTTGCTGTACACAAAAGTCAATCACATCAACAGAATAAATAGAGTTATCATCATCAAGATCCTTCATGGCATCATAAATGTTAAACTTAACAATTTCACCATCAAATTCCATGGCGAGTGTGCCATTGTGAACATTTATCTTAGGTTTGGATGTCTTTAGGAAAGGTCTTCCAAATAGAATGGTAGTAGTGTGATTACCATTCTCCGTATCTAGCACATAAAAATCAGCAGGAAAGACTCAATCATTGACTTGCACAAGAACATCCTCAACTACATGTTTGGGATATGCATTGGATCTATCAGCTAATTGAATTACAACACTAGTGTTATTTAAAGGTCCAAGTTTCAAAGAACCATATAAAGAATATGGCATGACATTAATGGAAGTACTTAAATCTAACATGGCCTTCTCAAGTTTAGTTTTGGCTATCATGCAAGGGATAGTGAACATACCTAGATCTTTGCACTTTGTGGGGAGTTTTTTTTGAATGATTGCAGAAATGTTCTCCCCTACTCTCACCTTCTCATACCTTTTAAGTTTCTATTTTCTCTTTATTGTACACAATTCTTTCAGGAATTTAGCATAACGATGTACTTGTTTAATGACATAAAAGAGTAGAATGTTTACCTCATATTTACAAAAAGCCTCAAATAGATCTTGATATCGCTCAATTTTTTGAGATTCTACTAAAGCCTCAGGAAAAGGTCGTACAAGTTTATATTCAAAAAGAGGTGGAAACTTACATTTGGCTACTTCATTGTCCTTAGGAAGGTTCTGGTCTGTAACAACGTCTTTCTCCTTTGCTTTCTCCATTGTTGTAGGAGTCATCTTTTTGGAATTTCAATCTCTTTACCGCTTCTCAAAATAATTGCGCTTACATTTTCTCTTAGGTTCACTACTGTTTGAGTAGGCAATTTCCCTAAATTTTGTATGTTCAACCAATTGATTATTGTTGCCATCTAATTCATCTGATTCTCCAAACTCTGAATGCTAGCCTTCATCTCCTATTAAAATTGGAAAGTGTTGAGGCAAGTGTAAGGCCCTGGAAAATTTTACAAATGTAAATTTTTGTTATTGTAAAGTTTTGCTAATTTTGCCGGGTCGAT
>JAYJMB010002250.1:0-15513 GCA_036873735.1 Pouteria campechiana
AACATGAAACCAGGATCTATACCTGTCGCATTGGTTTATAGAATCTACTATAAAGCAATGACTACGGTTTTAGATTCTATAGCCCTCTATCAATCTAAGCCTGGAGAAATAATAGTTTTCCACATAGATCCAACCAAATCCAACATAAGGATCCCTAAAACAATCAAATGGTCCGAAGTTACACTTCCTCCATCTTGGAAATTAACTGCCATAACCATACCACAACCAATCCAAAACTCCCGAATGGAGACCATAATCCAACACCAGGAAGGAGATATTGAGATAATTCCCTGAAGGAATTCGATCTCTAATCTCATAAACCCAAATCCTATAATAACTGAACCGACTGAAAGATCCTTCAGTAGCTTCAGGAGTTCCAAAATCCCTGATTACAAACCACAGAAACCCAAAGGGATAAAAACTGAAGGAACATTTGCACAACCATATTATGAGAACCAATCACCAGATCTCAGACATAGTCATGTCTTTAATGAGCCTCACAGCTCTCGTAGATCTGATGATCAATCTCAAAATATGTCCCCAACAGCTTCCCAGATGGAAGACTCTCTAAACGTAATCACAAGAAATAAACCTAGGAAAAGGTTTACAATTAACAAAGACTTAATTAATCAAGAATTTTATGCTAAGCATAATAAACAGAGAAGAAAAACCCCCCTGAGTCTCTCTTGAAGGTTCAGCTGGTGCTTCCTCTCCTCTGTGAAGACGAAGATACCCTTATTCCTTTCTTCCAATCCTTTTGTAAAAACCTCATCACTGTTGTAATCGATTTTTGTTGGAAATTCGTAGCCTTGTAAAAGGTATTTATCTTCTGTATTTTATTTTGTTTTATAATGACAATCATGGGGTAATACCCCTTTCTATGTTCCATGGTTATTAGTCTTTCTTCTTCTACTTAAGCTTTTATTGCATATTTGGTATCTTCATGCTAGAGTAATACATACCTGGATTAATGAAATGCGATCCTTGAGTGTTACCATGAGTCATAGCTGCCCCTTTGGTTTATTAAGGGCCCAACGGCAACAAGTTCACCTGGTAGCTCTGTCGAGGTACATTCAATAAGAATGTGAAGATAACCTATCATGACTTATTGAACTTGGGACTTAATCAGACTGTATCCTTACTCAAATTCATACAATCCTAGTTGGAGAAATCATCTTAACTTTTCTTGGAACAATGACCATAGTCAAAACCAAGCTGGAACATCCTTTCAACTACCATAACCAAAGAAGCCTAGTCTTGAAGAAACCATGCATAGTTTTGTTCAAGCAACTCAGACTTAGTTCCAGAACAATGCTACTAAGTTCCAAAATATTGACTCTAGATTTCATAACATGGAGGCATCCATGAAGAAGATAGAGACACAACTAGGATAGATTGCAGAATCCATTCAAAGGCACATACCTGGGAAATTACCTAGCCAGCCCAAGCAAGCAAAGGCGATCACTATGCTAAGAAGGGGAAAGGTAATTGACAACAAAGTTTACAAAGAAACTGATGATTCATTTGTTTCTGCGGAAATTGATAAGGAAAAGACAAAGGTGAATGAGGAAGTACACCCAAAGAAGGCGGTGTTTCCAATAGTTGATCCTCTAGTCAACTATAAAGCACCCCCACTTTATGATCCTCCAGTCCCATTTCCAACAAGGTTGAAGCAAAGCAAATTCAATAAGTCATTTTTTGACATTTATGATACTCTTTCTAAAGTGAATGTGAACTTACCTTTGCTTGATATGATAAAAAAATATGCCGGCTCATGCTAAATTTTTAAAGGAACTAAGTGCAAGGAAGCATAAGTACGAGCCTCATGAGAAGAAAATTGTATCAGAAGCAACCAGTGCAATGCCGTAAACAAATTTGCCCCCAAAACTAAAGGATTCAGGTAATTTTAATATCTTAATTACTGTAGGAGGAATAAATAAGATAAAAGCAATGTTAGATCTTGGAGTGAGCATAAATTTGATGCCTTATTCTATTTTCGTACATCTTAGTTTGAAAGAATTGAAACCCACTACATTGTCTCTTCAGCTTGCAGACAGATCAGCGAAATATCCTAGAGGCATTGGAGAGGATATTCTTGTGGAAATAGATAAACTGATTATTCCAACTGATTTTGTAGTTCTTGACGTGGAAAGTCAAATGATTTCAGAGAGAGAAGTACCCATTCTTCTAGGATGACCATTCATGGCTACAACTAAGACAATCATTGATGTGCGTAATAGAAAATTGAAAATGACTCTCTTAAATGAAACAGTTAAATTTTTAGCTTACAGTAAGTTCCCTTTCATTGCCTTCTAATCCTAGTGGTTATTTTCAAGTAGATGAATTGGAATCATTTGCTCTCTCTACTTTTATGCAACAATAAACAAATGATAAGTTGAAATTGGTGCTCACTATAGAGAGATTGGAAGAAGATGAAGAAGCAATGTAGTTGAAGGAAACACTTGACAATGCAGAGTAAGTGGAAGTTGAGGAGATCTCCCAAGAAGAGCTTAAACAAGCCAAAATAGAAGAAGAACATGCAATAACCACACCACCACTATTAGATTTGAAGCAATTGCCTAAAAGTTTGAAATATGTATTTCTTAGTGAAAACAATACTTTATTAGTATTAATTGCTTCTAACTTGTCTATGGATGAGGAGTGTAGGTTACTTTAATCGGTTTGAATATTCCCTAAGGGATCGATCGTTGCATTACACACTATACTGCTATACGTTTTTGCACTTGCGAGGATTTATAATTTGAATCATCAAGGGACATTTGTTTTGCAAAATTTTAAGTACCCAATTCACCCCTCCCCTCTTCGGTATTTGCCTAAGCTTTGAGACTAACAACAACAACCTTAATAAGCATTAAAACCCAAATTTAGTTGGGTAAAGACAAATTAACAAGTCCAAAATCCTCTAATTAAGGGGTTAATCCTTTTCCCTCATGATTTCCACATCGAATCCATCATTTTCCCTCAGAAGTCACTGTACGCCAAACCCTAGTTCATCCTAAATCATGAATTTGAATGGGGAAAAATGACTTACCATGCAATCCAAGCGTGACTCCCTCCTATGGCCAAGAATCCAAGCTCCAAGCTCCAAGTACCTCCTTCTAATTGTAGAAAATCAAATTTTCCTCCCTCATCTGCCGTCAAAATGATCAAAAATTGGATCTAAACTCGAGATCCATTGATTGTCCACCCAAGCACGGAAATTTTCAAGCTAAAATGGCAAGGCATGGGGCATAATGGGGCTAGGGTAGGTGGTTGGGCATGGAGGAAGGAAAACAAAATCAGAAATGGAAAGAAACAGAACGGGTCCACCTTTAAAAAGTCAGATTTTTCCACAGCTCTAGCACACCACAGAACCCATGTTGCTACATCAAAATCCCATGCCATGGCATTAACTCGCTGAATGCCAACAATTTTGCATTGCTGAAGTGATATCGTGGCATTAGAATTCAATGCCGCGACATCAGAATCCTATGCCGCGACATCAAATTTCCATGCAGCGACATCCACCCTTTTGGATGCTCAATTTTCCCTTATCTCTGAAGCCATGTTGCAGCATAGACCTGCTGACCTCCATTTTGTGAAATTTCTCCCCTCTATTCCCATGTTATTCTCATGTATTTAATCCCTCTCTAGTCATAACATATGAACATACCAATACTACATTAAAATGCATCATAAAGCTCCTAAATAAGTCAGAATCATATCAAGTAATCATTTTCTCTCACATAAATGAAATTCTTCTTACAAGAATCATTTCAATTCACATAACATTCATGTACATATGTATTTCTAAACATTTTCCCTCATATCGCAGCATCATCATAGTCACTGAAAAATATTCCCCTTACTTTAACACCTTGGGTGTTACAAACCTCATTCCTTACAAAAAGCTTCATCCTTGAAACTTTTCGTATCATGTAATTTTTCATTATTATTTCCAATTTGTGATCTAATTTAACATGCGAGTCTGTCACATGATACACCACACAAGTTGTGTTTCCTGATCATATGAATTAATCATGCATGACATACTAATTTTTACTAACCATAACACTTACAACAAGTCTCATAAGCAATATCGATAGAAACACATACTTTACTTATGAAACTAAATGGCATTCACCCAAACATGAATCCTCTAATTAAGGGGTTAATCATTTTCCCATATGATTTTCACATCAAATCCATCATTTTTCCTCAAAAGTCACTCACACCAAACCGTAGTTCATCCAAAATGATGAATTCAAATGGGGAAACATAACTTAGCATGCAATCCAGGTGTAGCTTCGTCCCATGGCCGAGAATCCAAGCTCTATGTTCCTAGTACCTCCCTCTAATTATAGAAAATTTAATTTTCCTCCCTCATCTACCATCAAAATCATCAAAACTTGAATCTAAACTCAAGATCTAGGGATTCTCCACCCAAGCAAGGAAATTTCCAAGCTAAAATGGCAAGGGATTGGGCATAACGGGGCTATGGTGGAGGGTTGGGTGTGGAAGAAGGAAAACAAAACAAAAAAATGGAAAGAAATAGAACGTGTCTACCTTTAAAAAGTCAAATTTTTCCACTGCTTCAGTGCACCATAGAACTCATGCCGTAACATCAACTCGCCGGATGCTAACAAGTTTTGCCTTGCTGAAGCGATGCTGCGACATCAAATTTCCATGTCATGGCATCCTCCTTGCTAGATGCCCAATTTTCCTTTTTGTGAATTTTCTTCCCTCTATTCCCATGTTATTTCTCATGTATTTAATCCCACTCTAATCATAACATATGAACATGAAAAAATATCACATTAAAATCTTTAATAAAGCTCCAAAATAAGTTAGAATCATATCAAGTAATCATTTTCTCTCATATACAAATTCTTCTTACAAGAATCATTTCAATTCACATAACATTCATGTATATATGTACTTCTAAACATTTTCCCTCATATCGTATCATTATGACAGTCATGGAATAAAATTTCCCTAACTTTTAACACCCTGGTGCAAATCATAATGTACTCAAACACACAATTACCAAAAATTAACCCCCTGGGTGTTAATGTAACTATGCACAATAGAGGCTATTCTTTGATGTAACATCTCTCTCTACTAATACAATGTCTTCAATGATATAATTATCTTCTGTGTTAGTGACAATCTTACCATCTTCGATGATTTTCCAGAACTTGAAGTCAGTGCCTATCAAAAAATTTTGCATACGCATTTTCCAGTACCCAAAATTGGTGCCATAAAAAATGGGGGTTTGGTGGTTGACTGTCGTTCAACCGTGGTGTTGTGGACTATGTTGGCCATAGGGATTAGTTCAAGCAGTTAAACTATTTGGTTAAAAAGAATAACTATTGAAGCCTACTTTGATATCAATTGTTGGTCCCATTCTAAGGGTAGCTCTGGATGGGGGTTGAATTCAGCTATTGAAAATCAATGTACTAAAAAGAATAAGGAATAAATTATATAGCATAGTTACATAGGTATTTTAATAGAGGTTTCTCCCACAATACGGTACCTACTCATCTCTCTAAGTCAGCCTCACTCACTTCACTCAAGTTTTTCTAATCACCTATTGGTTTTACAAGCTCATCAACAAACTTTAAACATAGTTATTTCCAAGATTACCAACAAACTTATACACATTGGTATCCAAGCTCCAAAAAACTTATACATGTTGCTTTTCAAGCTCACTAACAAACTTATACACTTTAGTTTCCAAAGCTGACCAACGAAATTATACAAGATCAACAAGCCCTTTACTTGCTATCCTAAACAAAGAACAATGTACAATAAAAATGACTCTTACATAGGTTGATTTCTATAGAATTAAAGTGCAATAGAAGTAAATATATTGCAATAAATACAAAGAATTTCAGACTCCCTTATGTTGTTGCAGAGACTTAGCTTTGAACGCAGATTACTTTTTGCATTGTGAAGTTAGAAGAAAAACTTTAAAGCTGACTAAATGCTCTCTGATTTCTTTCAAAAATTTTCTCTTACATGTTAACTACTTGGAATGGCCTCTCTTTTCTCCTTTTAAACTGAGATTGAAAATCTTTTTGTTGTTGAAGATAGTGTTCATTAAATGCGAGCAAATCAATAGGATTTTTTGCCCATTGAAGCATTCTCGCGGGCTCTCTTTGTCTCAAGACACTTTGGCAATGTCCGAAATGAATAGCTATTTTTGAAGTTAAGATTTCAGACTTACTTGAACCGCTTAGCTTGTGTTTGTTTTCATTCGACAATGTCTAAATATGAATCCTAGTCTCCAAAGTTAAGATTTTAGACTACGAACACACATGAGTTACCTTGGCTGCATGACTGATATAACGCCTCGCACCCCCCATCCTATGCATTTTGACCATGCCATAATGGGCTTAATATGGAATGCTACCATTTTTCTTCTTTTTAAGGGAAATCTTACCATCATCTCACAATTTTCCTATTCCTTAGGAAAATATTCTGCCTAAAATCTAGCAGAGTCTACCTTGTATTATGTGCATTTAAACCTGATATACATAAGTGAAATTAAATAAAATTGACATTTCTATAATCTAAAACAACAATTATATCTAAAATACCCAGACCCACACTCACAGCTCTGCCCAAGATGGAAATTGGATCATGATGGCAATGTTCAACCCTGGAATCATACCATTATATCACAATATCATACTTAAATGAATATGACATGCAATACATCATTATACTATACATGATACATCTTGTACAATTCTTAATTATAATCATACTAATATTTAATCAAATACAATTATATCTACCACAATTTAATCAAATAGAATTATATCTACACTAGGGGATTCTAATCCCAATTTATCATACTATATGATATGTTTTCATATCTTTATTTGCCAATCCCAGATCCTCAGTTAGGATTCTTTACTTGACCTGTCAGTTAAAAATTTAACATAAGAAGGCATAAGTCTGGGCAACTCAATAAGTAGGCAGGAATATAAAACAATATTAAACCAAAAACTACATGTTCTCATCTTGAACATGAATACAAACTATAACAGCATGAATGTAAATCCAAGAGGCTTAAGTCCTCCTCAATTCACTACACTACTCTATGCCCTTCAGGCATATACGACCATAAATATGAGCGTGCCCACAAGACACCTCACATTACTTCCCATTCTAACCACTCTAGGCTCATCATACAAGACTAGGTGCCATGCAAACACCATACACACCAAAACCATGTTGTACAAGCATAATATTGTGCCATTCGGGGATTGCAACCAACTCATGGAATGCTTCCCATTCCATTCATATATACATTTATAAATTATATATTATAGCAAGACTAATGGGATAAACTCTATCCCCCCTCATCTATACAATCATCACTTTAAGTACAATTAGGGAATACAGACTATTACCATCCAACCCCGCATTCACATGCTTTTATACTTATTAATTCAAGCACAGTATTGAGATAGTTCTTATCCCTTTCATTTAGGCATCCATACATAACAATAACACAAGGATATGGGATACTTTCTATCCCCAACACTCACATGTCTATATCCAAGGGATATTCCTTATCCCCAACATTCGATGATGACAAAATAAATAATTTCAACCTTAAACAAACTCGGGATATCCACTATCCCTCATCCAAAACACGCATGCCTGGAATAAACATGGGATTCCTACTATCCCCATCCATTTATTCAAATAAACAAGGCACTTACTTACCTTAGGCCTTTAGCTCTAAACCCTCTGCTCAAGCTATGTGCCTTTTCATCCTTCTTAGATCATCCTCTACTTTCAAGCATGGTTGTCTTATCCAAACGATGGACCAAGCTCTTAGCTCCTTGTTGCTCCTTCCATTTTGTGGAAATCCGACATTTCTTCTATTTTTTTCTATTTTCATGGTTCAAATGTATAAAAGTTTGGGTTTAACTGAAAGATCATAAGTTTTCCTAGCTAAGCAAGATGATTTCCTAGCTAAAAAGACTAGAAATCATCCATAACTGAGGTAGGGCAAATGAATGGGATGGCTTAGAGAAAACAGGAAGGAAAAAATGCATCAAAAAGTTAGTTTTTCGACTTTTATCGCCGACCAACACTGCTAGTGCCAAATCCTGCATCGTGGTGCCAACCTCGCTGCTACCACCTCTGCCATCATCATCAGCTAGTGCCAGTTCGCTGGCTTGCCTTATTTTCTTGATTTTTTTTATTTTTCAACCTTTCTTTTCCCATTCTTTTTCCATCATTTATTCCATATAAAAATTAACATAATTGCACAATAATTTACCTCAATTAATTTATAAGCATGTCACATAAGTATGAACATGAGATTTTTAATAGTTAAAATTATAATTCCTCATAAGTGTACTGATATATAGCAATATAGTGTGCAATGCAAGGGTCGATCCCACAGAGAATGGTCAAACTAACTTAATTAATTTTAGCTATTGAACTATCCTAACCTTAAAAAGAATGTATTTATAACTAAACAGACTTGGAATAATATTTGGTATAATTTCAGAATTTTAGAAACTTAATAGAATGAAAATAAATCAATGACTAAAAATAATGCAGAGAAATTAGCCAAATGAAGAAGTCTAAAGATCTAATTTCACCACTAGATGATACCCCTTTGCCAATGGAATGTTGGATTCAATGCCTCATTTGGGTTCATTCTCTCAAAAGTAAGATTATTACTATTAGGTGTGTAGGTTTAAATCAAGTTCTTTCACTCATTCTAATTACCTATGGTGTTTAGCATAATTGAGGTGAAAACCCATTAAGCTCAAGAATATAAGAACCAAAATAGAATGGTTTAGCATATGGTGTATACCTTAACCATGCTTTGATAATTAATCTAACTTGTAATATTGGTGATCAAGAAATAAAATAAGTTAAATCATTACAAACAATATCATGAATGAAACAAGATCGTATAGCGTTAATAATATCCAACAATCCATAACAAAGAGTATCAAAAAGGGTTGCATCTTCACCCTAGAAAAAGAAACTTAGTTCATAAGAGAAAATAAAATAACTCCCTTAGACAGAATGATAATAATGAAGAACATCTTCTCTCATTCTTCTTTTTTACTTGCAATCCCTTTCTTCTTCTCCATGAGAAATCTCCTAGAAAAATGGCTCCTAACCTCAAAGAAAAACTCTCAAAACCAAAAAGTGAAGAACCCTTGGAAAACCCTAGCTTTTTCCTTAAAAATCCCCCAAAATATGCAACATGGAAAATCTACAATAATTATTTGCCCACTGCTGGTGTCTGCGGCATTGACTTGCTGCCTGTCTAGTGCTGTCTTCAGTCCTAACGCCGGCAGTGTTGGCTTGTTGACTTGGTATTGTGTTGATTTTTTTGCTCCTTTTTGCAGCTGTTTTATTTTCCATACTTTGAGCTTCTTCTTTTCCATCCTTTTTCTCTTCTTTTCCATCTTCAAGACACCTAGACAATCAAGCAAATTAGCATGAAGCTCATCTAAAAGAGACATGGATTTGCAAATAACTAAGCTTAAACATGTGTAATATAAGTGAATGAAATTCACTCATCAAATACCCCAAATTTACTTATTTGCTTGTCCTCGAGCAACCTAGAAACAAAATACAAAGGACATAACTATAACATAGTAACTACACACAAACTCACAAACGACACAATGAACATTGATCTCATTCATTAATCAAAAACCTCCATAAATAAGCATAGTTAAGAAGAACTATCACGATATCACATATGTCTTTCAATTGTTAATTTGAGCATTTTCCTTTCCACCTTATATTCCATGTGCATGTACAAAAATTATAGCCAATTCAATCTACTTCTCTTCACACTTACATTCAATTAAGCAACTGAGTAATACATATCCAATGCAAACTTAAGAACTTGCAAATAAAACCAAAGAGACTACTTTTAGATGAGCATTTTTCTATTTTTGTGAGCTCTATTACTATCATATTCCTCATAATTGTCTTTTTAAAATGATGTTTTAATTTTGAATGTGATCCCTCCTATTATTTGGGTTGTATTACTACCATACGCTCAAACTTATTTTCTTTCTAAATCATAGAGGTGTGATCTCCCTAATTATTCGGGCTATATTACCACCACACCCCAAAACTTATTTTCTTTCTTATTCATAGAGATGTGATCCCCCCATTAACAAAAAGTTTTTACTATTATTTTTTTATATCATCTAATGATTGTCTTAATATAGTTACAATGCATTTTAGAATCAAAATTGAACCATGCATACTTAGTCTCCTAAACTCATGCTAAGCATTCAAACATTTCAAAAGAATTGGCTAATTCACTATGATTAATGTGTGTTAGGAATTTGTAGCAAATTAGACTAAGGATCAAGTCAAGCATTTTAGACATAATGATTTGTCCTTTTCAACCTAACTATTGAAAAGTATTACATACATGTCATTAGTTTAAGATGATGATCCTAATCAATGCTCAAAAACACAACTCAATCCCACAAATAACTCGAAATAAAAATCGAACCATTACACATAATTGCTCAAACTAGATAAACCAACTAAACACACAACACACAAACTAAACAAACTGCAACAACCCCCAAACATAGATAAAGACATCCATAAATAAAAATAAAATGCTAAACACCCCCAAACTTAAACACAACATTGTCCTCAATGTAGAATAAAGAAGTGGAAAATAAGGACTTCCCTAAAATGGATGGATCACTCGTCTGAGCAGTCATCTTGTGCCCAACTCGAATCTTTGTCTGGTACATCAAGAAGTGTAGGTGGAGGTGGAAAGACAATGAAGTTGTGGCTAGGTGACATGTTGTAGCTTCGGAGCATGGCAGTAAGGGCATTGTTGTGATCCACCATATACTTGTACATTTTCCGCTGGTCCTTCATCATTTGCCTTGTATAAAATTGAACACCCACGAGGTGAGTTTGGAGATTAGCAAGTGAAGGTTCTTTATAAGAAGAACTACTTGTGAGTCTCTATTGCGGAGAGCTAGTTAGTGAAGATGAAGGACTTGCCCATGCATTTCTACATGCTATCTTCTCAAACGTATCTATCACTGTATCATTGATGACCAGAAGAGGTTGTTGAAGTTCCTCTTGAGCAAAGGTAGGAACTCTAGCCATGAGAAACAACTGACAGATGAGTGAAGGGTTTCCCTGTCCATTAGTGAGCCTCCCTGTGATGAAAAAGATGATGAAGCACTCAATCACTCGGCCCACATCAATAGACAACTCCGTTTGAATGGCATAGTTGAGAAAAACTCCCTCCCTTGTAACATCAGATACATGGTTGGAAGGCAACAATTTTGTTGAAATGGAATAATGCCTTGCCTTGCATGTTGCTTCCAACTACCCTCTTGGAAAACTGATTACCTTGTCATGCACGATCTTCCACTTATTGCCAGATTGAGCAAGGTAAGAAATAATAGCATCATAGTCCAATCCTTGCACCATCCAAGTGAATTATTCATCTTCTTCATATTCTTCCAACTCATAAGCTTGATTAATAGTAGCTATATCAGAAGAAACCATCTTTCCATGTACCAATGCTTTCAGCTCCCTAGAGTCTGCTCTACTGCTCTCTGGCATTGACATAAAATTCTCTAATTAGTGGCAACATTGCCACCTTTAGCTGAGCTATGAAGTACATCTAATGCCAAGCTTGAATAAGGTCGACTATATCAATGTAAGTCATATCTAAGCCTTGTTCCCTTATACCTTCTCAATTCAGTAGGGAACTATTGAAAATTTCTTTTGCTCATTCATCGAAGAATGTGGGTTCAAGTGTTGCATTAGGATCTCTTGTCTATCTCTTCCTTCAAGGACCGACACATAAAGATTTCCTTGGAGGCATGGTGATAGTACTAGAAGGAATGTAGTAGCATAACACTTGAGCAATCAAAATGAATCAACTCTACCAAGCTTCCTCAAAGCCAAACCACCCAACTCCACTTAGCTTTGAATGAACAACAAGCACCAACAAGAATATGTGCTTATACCACAAGAAAGAAGTCACTTCTTTTACTAAGATATTTCATCAAACACATAGCATGCACATTGAAATTTCTCAACAAATACCTTGATAGCTTCTCAAATTCAATTCCAATACACACCCACTCCAACCACATACAATCTTGCAACATGTGCCCAACAAAAACCACACACAACTTGGCACAAGTGATTCACCAAATACTTGATGTGAACAATTTCAAAAAAGCTCCATACATGAAAACCCAACTCTAAATATTCTCAAACCACCACAAAAGCAAAGCACTTCACCAAGAAAGCCAATAGAATAAAGATTGAGATTATCCAAGTAACTTGTGATTCCAAGAGATGTGCATAAAGTTTTCAACCCAAATTGAGAAAATTGGTGAAGAAGATGATGAATAGTGGAATGGGAGAGATGAAACTAAGGAGGGAATGGAAAAAGAAAGAGGTTGGGTGTGAATCCTTGAGTTTGAGAGTTAGGAATGGGTTTAGGGTTGTGAGGGTGTGTTTTTGAGAAAGAGAGAGAGAGAGAGAGAGAGAGAGAGAGAGTTGAGGGCTTGAACGAAAGGTGGAGATAGAATAGGGTGTGTGCATGTGGGCTTGAAGGGAGGCCATGAGGTGACGCCACTGCTCCTTGCAAAAAAAAATTTTCCTTTTGAACTTCTGGTGTCGGAGGCGCCCGCGTGCTGCCTCCACCTTGTCTTAGTTTTGCTACCTTGAAAAAATCTTTTCTAGATTATTTTGTCATCCTAGTTTGATCTCCTTGCTTGCAATCCTTATTTATGCATTTACCCTATCAAACATGAAGCAATAATATATCAAGTATAGCAACTAGGAAAATATAAATGTAATCTAACTTAATAATCAAAGCAAGCTTATTTAAGGTAATGCAACTAGGCTACTTTATTGATGCAAAAACATTACTACTTCTAGAAAATTAAAAAGATTGAAAAACAACAGCTTGGGTTGCCTCCTAAGAAGCTCTTTATTTAACGTCTGGGCAAGATGAACTCCCTTTTTCTACAAATTTTCAACACTTCAATCAGCTGTAATTGCTTTTGCTTGCTCTAGTTGGCTAAGCAGCTTTCCAGGTTTGTGACTCTGTACTGCTTTTGCAACTTTTCCTAACTGAGTTTTCATCTTTTCATAGATGCCTCAATGTTATGGAACCTAGAATTAATGTTTTGGAATTTGGTTGAATGATTCTATAACTCGGATTATGCTGCTTGCATGAAACTCTGCAGTATTTCTTCAAGCATAGGCTTTTTCAGTTGTGGTGGAAATGAGGTTCCAGTTTGATTATGACTTCTTTTATTGTTCCAAGAGAAGTTAGGATGATTTCTCCAACTAGTATTATAAGTGATTGAGTATGGGCCATTCTATGGCCTCTGGTTGTAAAAGTTCATTGCATTAGCTTCACCTACAAAATATTCATTTGAAGGCCAAACATTATGAATGTCTTGACTTACTACAAAGAGAACAAACCTCTGCAAGAGCAGGTTGTGGTTGCTTCAATTTCACCATCATTGAGCACATTTCCTTCATCTTCTTAGCCATCTTTGACATCTACATTGATAGATCAAAATTAGTATTTACTTCATAAAGTCTCCTAGATCTACTTCTAACACTTTTTTATTGATGATTTGCACCCAACATCTCATAAAGCTCATAAGTTTCTTTCGGAGTCTTCTCTCCTAGGGCTCCACCTATAGCATTATCAACCATGGCTTGGCATGGTTGTGTTAGTCCATCAAAGAAAAATTGGTTAAGCAACTCAAGTGGATATATATGATGAGGGCATTGAACCAAATTTGCTTTAAACTTTTCTCATGCCTCATGGAAAGATTCACCATCCATCTGAGCAAAAGTAGCTATTTTTCTTCTCAATTCAACAGTTTTAGCATGAGAATAAAATTTTCCAATGAACTTATTATAAAATGCTCCCCAAGTTGTTAATGAGTCAGTGGCTATTGTTATGAACCAAGTCTTGGTTGCATCTTTCAGAGTGTATGGGAAATATCTCATACATAACTGATCTTTTGTTAGCCCCTATAATGGAAATGTTTGAATGGTGTCATAGAAATCATGCATGAAAGTCAATGAATCTTCTGAAGCTAACCCATGAAAAGATGGAAGCATGTTAAAGTGAATATGTTTCAAGTCATAACTTCTAGCAATTCAATTACAAAAGTGAGTGCCTCAATCACTTATCAAAGCTCTTGGAATTCCAAACCTAGAGAATTTGTTAACCCTGATGAAATTCATAATAGCATTGGAGTCATCAGTCTTGGTGGCTTTAGCTTCTACCCATTTCGAAACATAGTCAACAACAAGTAATATATAAACAAAACCAAAAGAAATAGGGAATGGTCCCATGAAATTAATGCCCCAAACATAAAAAATTTCATAGAATAGTATGGGGTTTGTGTCATCTCATTCCTTTGGAAAATATTACTTGTTCTTTGATAATGATCACACAACTTGCAGAAAGAGTATGAATCTTGAAACAAGGATGGCTAATAAAAACCACACTCTAACACTTTTCTTGTCGTTCTTTTGGCTCCAAAGTGACCTTCACAAGCATAAGAATGACAAAAGGTGAGTATAGACAGAAAGTCACTCTCAGGAATGCACCTTCTTATTACCTAGTCTGTACAATGCTTTCACTAGTGTGGGTCATCCCACACATAATATTTTGCATCACTCTTGAACTTGTTTCTTTGAGCTTTAGATAAATGAGGAGGTAATATGTTAGTGACCAAATAGTTTACCATATTTGCATATCAAGGCAATTTCTCACTCATAGAGAATAATTGCTCATCAGGAAACATTTCCTGTAGATGAAGTTCATTCTCCAAATGAACTAACCGACTCAAGTGATCTACAACCCAATTTTCTATCTCTCTTTTGTCCTTGATCTCCAAGTTAAATTTGCTTAGGAAAAGTATCCACCTTATTAAGCTTGGCTTTACTTCCTTCTTCGTCATTAAATAACGAAGAGCCACATGATCAGAATAAACAATGACTTTAGTACCAAGCAGATAAGATCTAAATTTTTCCAAAGCAAAGATAACAACTAAAAGTTCTTTCTTAGTGTTGGAATAATATCTTTGAGCATCATTCAATGTCCTTGAAGCATAATAGAAGGCATGAGATGCTTTCCCAATTCTCTGACCCAAAATAGCACCCACTGCATAATCGCTTGCATCACACATTATCTCAAAAGGAACATTCCAATCAGAAGGTTTGATAACTAGGGTTGAAGTTAGTAGTGCCTTTAGCTTGTCAAATGCCTTTTTGCACCCTTTATTGAACTCAAAAGCTACATCCTTTTGCAGTAACTTGCAGAGAGGCAATGCTATTTTAGAGAAGGCCTTGATGATCTTTGATAGAAACCTACATGTCCAAGAAAAGAATGAACTTCCCACACACTAGTGGGATAAGGTAAAGACTGAATGATATCAACTTTAGCTTTATCTACCTCAATTCCACTAG
>JAYJMB010002251.1:0-15512 GCA_036873735.1 Pouteria campechiana
CTCTCTCTCTCTCTCTCTCTCTCTCTCTCTCTCTCTCTCTCTCTCTCTCTCTCTCTCTCTCTCTCTCTCTCTCCAATAAAATAAATGGGTCATGTTAAAATAACCTTATATCTACCTTTCTCTCTCTCCACCAAAATAAATGGGTCATGTCAAAATGCCCTTATATCTCTATCTCTCTCTCTCCACCAAAATAAATGGGTCATGTCAAAATACCTTTATATCTAAACTTTTTAATTAGCTTGACTTTGGCTCGAAAATGAAATTAACTAATTAACTTGAGCTTGACTTGAGAAACCTTGAAGCAAGCTCAAGGGTGAGCAAGCCATGTTAATCATGTTTGCAAACCTTTTAGTATTTTTTTTATTGTATAGTATTTTATTGTAAATGTATGCACTTAAAAACCACTTGACACGATGCCCAAGCTTAAACAAAGCCATGCCACATCATTTCGTATGCTTATTTATTGCATATATACTATTGCCTTTGTAAATGTGTGTGGAAAAAGAGCTAAACTTGATGTGAAACTGAGATAAATTTCTATCAAGCTGAGTTAAACTCACTTAGCTTAAACTTAGCTTGTTAATGTCAGAACTAAACCTGGCTCTCAAGCCAATAATAATAATAATAATAATAAAGTTCAAGTTTCGTTAGGCTAAGCCGAATGAGGAATAGCCTGGGTTGTTTATAGCCCAATATCTTTTAGCTAAACAATCAAATGCAAAAGTGCAGTAGAATGAGGGATAAATTTCAAATGATGAGCTTCTGTATTTTAAATATATTAGAATTTATAGTTTGACATGAAATATGTCAAAAGAAACTATCTTCACAAGTTTATTCGGTATACATTTATGTATGTTTACTTTAAAGTATAAGAGAGACAAAGGCTGGTAAAGGGGGGTAAAAGCTCCTTAATTTTTTGTTCTCCACCCTAAAAGCTTCTTTATTCTTCCTCCCTATCCTGATGAATTATTTATTTAATTAACTACTCTTAGTTATTCGAAAATACCATACCTTTTCGACATCATTAATTTTTTTTCTTTTCTAATTTTTTAATTAACTCCCAAGTTTTTTCTTTTATATCCTTTTTACCTCGCAACAAACACTGTGTTACGTTGGAAGAATGGGCATTGAATTTGGCTATTTTTCGTGATTTTGTGAGTTACCTGCCGTATATCTTCAAAGAATATCCAAACTCCAGGTCATTAGCTTCTATTGGATTTATGAGTGGGAGATTTATTTGACCCTGGTACCTGTTCAACCCGTTTTCTTCGATGTGCAATTCAGTCCATATGCAAAATGAATACGCCTGAACTAACGTCACCAATTTCCTACAAAGGCTTGGGACTTGGAAGTATGGCCACACTGCTTTTAATGAGATGGGCATCCCTGGACTGACTTCCTCACCCAAGACAAATCTCAAAGGCCTAATCAGTAGATGGGTTGATGGCAGCATAGCTGATCATGTCATTTGTGGCACACCCAAGTAGGCTTCGAACGTTGAAAGAGTCCAAGATTGTAAAGGTCCGGGTGGCTAAACAGTGAACAGTCATTTGTTTGTTCAACCAGAAGTGAAGGCAAGATTAGCTTTGGGCATATTCGCTTGGTGTGAAATGCTTTTCTACACAAATGTCAACTACTAATATTTAGCCTACCTTATTGAGCCCCCTAAAATTAAGTCAACCAAGATGATGGACATAAACCCTAAAATATTGTCTGATTTCAGCCTGTCAAATTCTACAAATCTGCACCATTTATTCGATGTCTCATGTAGATTTAGCAAAGTTTACACTTGAAATCCTCAGCTTAAGTCATATTAATTTTTAAATGGAGCTAAATTGTAGAGCTAAATTGTAGATAAAACTGTACACGATCGTGTAACAGGAAAGGAAACGTGCCAGAAAAGTCTAGTAAAGAATGATATTTTAAATAAAAAATAATTAAAAATATAAATAATAATAAAATATACGATATAATGATACTAAAATATCATATTAAGCGGGTCCCACACAAGGGCTACCAACAAAAGAACCATGGCCTGCACGTGTCATCTGCCCCAAGCGGGGCCTACCTCCCCTGTTCTGCTGGGAACTGCAACCAAAACCCACGTGCTCTGCACAGACCCAAGATTTGGCGACATAGTTGGATAGACGTTGGCAGCGGCACACATGGACGGTCCAGTACACCAGATGCATGTGTGGTTTTAAAACATGCCGGCCTTCCCCTACAAACGCAAATGGGAGTGCGACAGCTCGATCGCATATGTAAGCCAACAGCATCGATATCATCCATCCATCCCCCATCATTGGACTGCTACCCATACCTCTCAATTTGTTATTTCTGGAATCCACCCTATATCTCCCACCTTTCGTTGTCTTTACTGTTGGACCTACGTATGACATTGCCCCTTTCATACTCCGCCACAATGGGGTGGATAATACTCTGCATCTTCCAAAGCATTTACATAGATATGTAGCTCATTTTCCAGATAAACAATTAGCCCTAAATTAAGACTATCTCTATCATTAAATTTCATAAATCAAACTAATAAACGCAAGGAATTGTAACTGTAAATTGCAGTCATGATACCGTAGAGGTAAGCATGAATTGAAGTTCTTAAGACATTACTAGTGGTATATTTGGAACCCAAGTTATTTGAAATACATCACTTTTAGGCCTCTACCAATGTAATATCATGCTATATAAGTACTTTTACTAATACTATTTATTATTTATATTCTTAATTATTCTTTTTTACTATTTCATAAGAAAAAGTATTTCAGTAACATCAAAGTATGGGTTAAATATATTTTTCTAATACACCCTTTCTAAAAACAACGTATCCAAATATATAATAATAGATTAAAAAGATTTTTACATATTGAATTAAATTGATATCTCAAGCTTTTTAAACTAAATCATTTCGTGCTTAGAAATTTTTTAACTTGTCTTTAATCTAGATTATATTACATATACCATTTAAGATTTCATAAATTTAATAGCGTAAACATAAAATAAGTATATTATTTAGAGTTTACCAAATCGAGGAACGGAATAAGTACGTGAATCATGTTTCTGAAATCAGATGTGTTGTCTTATATACATATATAAATGTGAATGGCTGAAAATAAATGTGCTGTTTGTTTCAAAGGGCAAATGTGAGAGGAGGAGAGGGAGGATGGTTCTTCGCCTCTGACTGTGGGATTCTCTGAGCTGGAGGATTCCCCCATCCAATCGCATAGATATTTTACCAGTGCGCCTGTGTATCAAGGGTCGGGCGCTGCAGGAGTACCGTGGGGGAAGCTCCATGGAAGTGTCCACAATCGACGCTTCACACGTGCTCTTCTGTCACACGTACATAAGATCCGAACGGTTCATTCATGTTACCACATGCAATATTCAATACCCATATGATGCATATGGAATCCGGGGAATCCGAACCGACAGCTGATATCTTCCACACATGTGCTATGTTTTCATCTATATATGCTAGCGTGCGGAAACACTGTGCCCGACAGAGTGGCCTATACAATCAACACCTATTATTATTGGATAGGTATATTAGAGAGTATAATGTAGGTTATAGTTTCATATGGAAAAAATAAAATGAAAAGAAAAATGTTTCAAAGAGTAGCATCATTGATTGGTTTGAATTTATATTTAAAGAAATAATAGATTAGGATCCTATTAAGCACAATTTATGCTATGAGATGTGGGTAAAATTATCTTCATACAAGGCCAAATGTAAGGATTGAAAAACTATCTACAGCAAGATTGGTAAAACATGATACAATAGAAAAATATATTAGGTGATGATAACATTACTAAATTAATTTTTTAATAAAAAATTAAAGAAAAAAGATTTAAAATATAAATTATGGTAAAAAATAAAGTTATTAAAGATAATTAAAATATCACATTAATATCAAAAGATGTGTTGGGATGACTATTACACCCTTCTCTTATTCCACCCCCTTCTTATTAATAATGAACAGAACACCAACTTGTTGAGGCTGAGGTAAATGTAATATAGAATATAATAGGGCGTAGAATGTAAAGTCACATGACAAACAAACCATGGGATCGTGATAATGTAACCATATTTAGTTTCTAATCATGCGGTTGACTTTCATGCATGCTTCATGGCCTGAAAGTCGATGTGCGGCGAGGATCAATGACGCCATGGTTAAGCCATGGAGAAGCTGGTTTTTGAAATTTGTGAGCACAACCCAAGCACTTCTCCCTACCTTTCTTAGATGCCACTTTCTTCTAAGTGAGAAAATACGCGGCGCGGTTTTATAATTTAATCCACTCCCACACCTTTTGCATAGTTTAATCTATGTTACGTAGCTCGAAGTCCGCGTTGCATGCTACTATGCAGTTAAATATTGCACGAGAGAGAAGTTCCCGGAGCATTTGATAATGCTAAAGAGAAATATCCATCACATTCTTGGTTAATTGAGCTTACTCCAAGACAATCTTCTATAATTTCTTAGTTGATTTGCAATCATGATAACTAATTAATTTGATGAGATGGTTGCTTAAGTTTGAATATTAGAGGTAATGCTAAAGAAAATTATCTATCACATGCTTGGTTGACCAAACTTACTCAAAGATCATTATCATCATCGTCAAAAGTTGTTTAGACCTCCCACGTACCTAAGGTCAGTTGCATGAATTCTATTGCATTATTCTTTTTAGTCTTGCATCAAGCCCATAAGAAGATAATGTTCTATATTTTCATAGTTAATTTGCAGCCATGACAACTAGTTAATGTGATGAGATAGGTGCTTGAGTTTGAAATCAGAGATAACGCTAAAGAAAAATATGCATCATATGCTTGGTCAATTGAACCCACTCCAAGATAATCTCTATAATTTCTTAGTTAATTTGTACCTATGATAGCTAATTAATGTGTTGAGATGGTTGACTCGTCAGTTTAAATATTAGAGCTGTGCAGGGCCCAACAGGTGAAGCTGCCATCCAAATCTTCAACTCACGTAGCTGTGTATTTACTTCGGAATCACTTAAAGTCAACCCCCAAAAATTCCCATAGCATGAATAGACTTAAAAATACATGGGGTGTGGGCATTGCTTTAAATTGATCAATCCCTGTGGTGTTTGCCAGATATTTAAATCATCATGACTCTTATATAGTAATCATAATGGTCAGGATAACTGTAATGTTAGCAAGCTGGATTTTCTCAAACTGGCACAAATGAGTTTTTTCATTTTCGATTTTTTGAAAAATGATTCCAAGATAATGTTGTTATTATTATTATTATTTGAAAATGGTCTATTCAGAAGTGATCATCAAGCATGCATAGATTGCATTTAATACATTCACCATGCTTACCACCATATTCTTTAGCTAAGATTTTTCAGATTAAATTAATTTGAAACTTAGTAGGGCTATAAATAGAGAGAGAATTTTATCCTGCACTTATTTACTTAAAAATGAGACGAATTTTGTGGTCATCTTAAGACTCTAACCGAAATGATTGTTTAACTAAGTGATGCTAAGCATGATAAATGAATTAGATTTATCTTTTATTAATCATTGCATAAAATTGTTATGCTAATATTGTCCTAAAATTATTTTCATTTTTTTCTTTGTGTGTGCGAGGCCATGATCTTGAACTTAATTGTAATATGTGAGCATTTTTTAGATCCACAGTACTAGAAGTCTTCCTATTATGATTCTTCACACCCTTCTTTTTTTCACATTTAATTTACAAGGTGGACAGTTAAACTAGTAGGATTGTCTAGAAGATTTTTGGAGCATGGCAATCTGTGGTGTGGTGAGCCTCACTACTGCGAAAAACAGCCCTGAATTTTATACATGCATTCCCCAAAGGCTGCTGACATTTGCTTTTGCTGTCGTCTATCTCATTCAATATCCAAGAAATTTCTAAATTGCTAGTTGCTCTTGGCCATGCATTTTCCTCGCATGTGCTCCAGCTCGTTGAAAAATTGAAGACTAGTGAAAAATCCTCGCCGTTCATCTTTGGGATCCAAAATTTTAGATTTCTAGTCAGGAAGATCAAGGCATCAAAGTGGTAGATCCAAATTCAGCATCCTTGTGTTTGCAATAAGATAATGACATCAGCAGAAATTTCTACCAGAAAACAAATATAAGGGATGGAAATTAATTGGTGACAGAAGATTGGATCGCCAAAACATTTACAGATTTCCCTCGAGTGAGAGAGATATGAGCCCGTAAGAAGTGTACTCAAAAGCTTATGACAAGGCATGCACTGTGCAACTGTTGCATTGCTGGGCGTGGACTATGCAAAGGAAAGGGATTGCATCAGCTGTAGCAGATCTCACGGATCTTGCCTCCCGTTTCACATGCAACCCCACCTACAGCTTTTGAATATCATTCCTATATAAGGCACAGAGACTTCCCTCACTTTCTTGCAGCTATCAGATACAACAATGGCTTCTTGGGTTCATACAATCACCACTCCATTTAGGAAGGCCTGCACTTTCTTCAACAACCCCAAAGAGAAGAAGTCCAAAACAGGTGGATTGCCATCATTATCATCTTTACATTCCAATGATGTTTCAAAATGGCTCATGTGTGTGATGCTGTGTATCTTGAATTCTTTGACCTGTTCCATGGCCCGCTCTGTAAGCTTGAAAAGAAAAAAAATAAAATGAAAAATCATGGAGCTGCGTGGTGGTAGCCCAAACCCTCAGCCCATCATTTATGTGTTCTTGTATGTAGGTTTGCAAGTGATTGCCTTTTTAGAGCTTTGTTTTGAGGTGTAAAGAACAAATAATAGCTTTGTATAGAAAGTGTCCTTCTTTTCATTGTATTATGTTTCATGCTGTGTATATATAGGTACGTTCTTAACTAATACAAAATCGAGAAATTAGAACAGAAAATAAATCACCAAATTGTAGACATGATTCTTTCTTTTAGATATCATAACGACCACAGATTATTATTATTATTATCAATTTTTTATTATATGGGGACTAGCTAGGTTTGTCATGACATGTGAAATATGAAGAATAGCAAAATGCCCATGTCCAACCCACATTTAGTTCATGCCAGGCTATGGTGTGGATATGTGGGCTATTTATCATCATGTGCGGATTCTAAGAAAATGTTTTAGATCCCCTTTATTAAGTGACCTAAAGGGTTTTCATAAAACTTGCACTTGGACTAATAGACCCAATGAAGATGTGCTTACATTACTGCAAATTGAAAATTTGTGTTGCCGAGTTGCCTCAGCATGTCATGCATTTAGCTAGGACCTTTGACTAACAAAGCTCAACTGTTTCTTTCAGTGAGGCAAGATCGTCCAAGCATAGATTTGCATGGTGAAGTGATGGCATGTGCATATGAGGATGTTCAAGTGATGTGGTCTATGCTCGACAAGTCCAAGCCTAGATTCTGTGACGTGAGCTCTTAACCATCCATGCCGACAGGCCGACGTGATCGAAAATCATATCAAAGGTTGCATGGCATGCATAAATTTGTAAATTATTGAAGAAGAAAGAGACATTAGAAGCTAAGAAAGGTGAAAAGGTTAAATTCCCCTCCATTACCTTTTGCTGGGGCTATTTGACATTGTAATTTGAATATAAGGTATTGTTTAGAGGAAATCCCCATGGTTAAATGAATACCATGGAGAGATTTTTAATTGAATTTAGCACACTAGCCTAGTTCCTGGTCATATGAATTTAATAGGTGGAATGAATTCTCATAACATGTTGTGCTACTCGGCAAGAAGTGAGATTAAGAGACTGCATTGTAATTAGTAAATTATCATCATAGGATTTCAATTGTAAATTGTCTCTATAGATATATCACCATTCCTATAGGCAATTGACTGATAATGTAAGAAAGAAATAGTAACGAAATCACCACATCTAAATAGTCTAAACCTGTGGTCATATTGCACATATACTTCAAGGTAAACATCTCCAGAAATCTCCCACTAGACTGAGCCTCCACAAACACTTGTCTCACGTAATTCATTTGGAGAACCTGTTGCCAACAAACCCATATTAAAACGAGATTCACATTCAATACTCTCCAGATTGAGATCGACATCTAGCTATTAAAAAGGAAAATATTGTACAGTAGATGTTGGAGAATCTAGGATGGCGACAGATTCATAGATTTCTTTTCCTCCACATTATTCAATTGCATTGGTTTTCTAAGATCTGGTGGTAATTTAATACATTGATCATCCCATATTTCTTGGATCCTTTGATATTGATATTTGGTCAAAATCCATTGATTTCCCAAGCTATGACAGTGATAACACGACAATTACAAAGACAATCAATCTGTAAATTCCAGAGGAAATTTATAGGAGTTGTTCTGGATGTTTTATGCAGCATTAATAGGGGTGGGTTGGAACTATGAGACATGCTATTCTGCTAGAATGTTTAGCAAGTGTAACTGCATACTGCCCCAGCATTATGGTCAAAGTTAACACAATCTAACATCCGTTGTTTATGGAGTTTTCTTTGCATTATAAACTCAAAGCAGAATGTGAAACATCAGGTTCATGTTAACAAATCTCATGTGACCAAACTTCATCAACTTCTGGTCATGATTCAGTCAAGAATCAGCTAAAGCTTATTCCCCACACAAATGTCAGATAAATTCCTCAATTTGCCAATTTTATGTCATGGATAATCCTTTCGGGTATTAAATATTAGTCATTAACTCTTCGTGTAAAACCTGGGGTGGCAATTTTTTCTCTCTTCTTTCTTTTTTTTTCTTTTTTTTTTAATTTTTTCATACAATTTGAGTTATTGATATGATATGTTCTTCGGTGAAGTCGAATGCTAAAACAAAAGTATATATAATAACCAAGATAAAATATGCCAAGGCATCATTGGCATAGCATTCTAAGAGCAAACTCCAAATTAGGCTTTTAAGAAATACTTTATGCAAAGAAATTTTCGAGTGAAAGTCATTTGATAAATGTTTTTAAGGTCATTTATTATGAGAATTATTGTGCTTAACTTACAAGATAGGCATTTTTGCAACATTTTGAGAAAACGGTTCTCAATTTTCATTAAAATGAGGTATATATTTCTAATAATATGTAAAATGTTGCTTCCTGAACAGAACATTTCTACCAAATAAAATCCCAGACAAAAATCTCTCCTAAACTTATGGTAAGCAAATACTTTGGACCATGAAATGACATCAAACGAAGCTTAATTCCTGATGTTTAGGACTTAGACACGACTTACAATTAGAAGTCTCTTTGAGTATGAATCTTTAAATATATGAAGGGCTTAATTATCTAGATGGCTTCTTGCAGGTAAGGGATGAAGGAGATGGATGGGGAGTAGCGTAGAGGGGTATCTTGATTCCAAAATATTGATGATTTATGAAGAACTTTAATGTACCAAAGTTAGATATTGAATACTTCAATGGCTTTGAGATCTCCAAGGCTCATGTCTTGCATGAAATCTCAATGAATCCCACCTCTTAAAGACCAAAAAATGAGAAAATAAACGATAAAGAAAATTGCTAGTCTTACTTAGTGAGCTGCAATTTATGATACATCATATTATTTTAGCAGAAAGTTTCAAGGTTTTCTATTATTTTAGGGTTTGTCCTTCTGCCAAATTGACAAATCCTTTTGTCAGAGAAGAGAACGAAGGTTGAGAATTCCATGCAAACATGATCAATAAGATTCAAAAAGAAAAAGGCAAATTAACTATTGGAGATAAAGACTTTATTTATGAACATGAAACAATTACTTGAAAAGATGGATACAATCTTTTTGCCCAGCAATAACAAAAAAATCAAAAAAGTATCAATAGTAATAGTAATAATGATAGTAATCTCAAAGCTGAAACGTATACATTGATGAAAATCTAAGGAAAACAAGCATCTAACCATGGGTTACTGTCACCAAATTGCCCCACCATCTCACCACTTCCATATCCCATAGGATCATGCGAGTTCATCACTTCCACGAACCATTGCTGCCTCTGTAGAGTTTCCATCTCCATAGCCACAACATCAAATGGCATTGGCTTCTCCTCACCTCTCTCGTTCTTCATATTTTCTTCCTTTGTCTGAATTTTCACTGGTGCAGCCACTGCAGCCCGTTTAAGGACTTCAATTCTCTCTTCCACTTTCTTTATCTTTGAGTCTACCAACCGTGACAACTCATTTAGGTCCTCCATCGATGCACCATGCAATCCCTTCCCAGCAAGGCTCTCATACATCAGGACTGTAGCTTCAGCTTCTCGATTCTCTCTTTGTTGCCTCTTCAGCTGCTCCTTGAGCTTAGCCAGCCTTTGCCTGAGGAACCCTTCTTGGTTCATCATCTTCTTACTCTGCTCCATCTCAGGCAACTTCTTGAACTGCATGATGATCTCTCGAGCCTCTGCCGAGGTGGGCCACACCTCCATCGGCTGCGAGCTCTGCAGGCCGCAGATGATCGCGCAGGCGGGGACGCCACATAGAGTGCTCAATTCTCTAACCTTCTTCAGCAATCCCTTCTTCCTCTTCTTGTATGTAGCTTTTCTTGATGATTCATTAGCAATCCATGCAAGCTTGACCTTCTTACGTGCCATGGCTAGGTGTCCAAAGCAAAAGAAGAAAGAAAAGCCTTGTGGGTGTTGCTGGTCTTTGTGGGGTCTTGTTTCCTTGTCAGGCATATATAGAGAGAGAAAATGGCAGGAAACAGGTGGATGAGAAGACAGTGTGAACGGGCCATTAGATGGCATTGAGATAGGAATGAATGCTCTGCTATTTTCAGGTGAGAGGAGATCTCGTAGTAGTGATTTTTGGATATTTGGGTATTAATACGAAGATGAGTTGACATTTTGGGAGATTTAATTGGACAACCCATTCATTTTAATAGTAAACTTTGGTCACCCACATGTTGCCTGTTTGGAAGTGGAATGTTAAGCTGGCCGCATGCATTGCATGCTCGTGCATCATGCTGGGTTCAGAGCAGCATGCTGGCCTGTTTCTTCCCCCATGCGATAATTCCATGGGCTTGTTTATTGTTTTAATCTGAGACCTCCATTTATCGGCCACCAAAGGATGTTATGATGATGACTGGTCAATGGGACTTGATTTTGGGGCCAATTGAAAATCCGGCCCACCATTTGAGGAGTTTTAATTCAAGTTGGGTATGCACAGTCCGCCTGTAGACTGTGTTTTCTGCAACTGTATGGGAATTTTCTACTCGGCCGGAGGATCAAAATTCATGAGAAGATATTGAGAAAATCAACCAAAATAAAACACGCAGAAGCTTAAGAAAGACGTTGGTGCATAACTGCACATTGATTTGAGAAGTTATTTGATGCTCGGGCGGATGTCATACGCTGTCGCCAAATGTTGTGCACTTGGCACGCATAAACGCCAATTAAAACCGTCCAAATGAATATTAAGCAGATTAATCCAACAGTCTCAAACTCAATTAACGAATATTTTGCTTTCATTTGAATTCTCCCATCTGAACCGTCCATTATCAGAGAAAAAGATTATCTATTCTAAAATTTAATTTTAATTTTCTTCTTTTGGTAAAATCTAAGAAATGGGCCACGATTTTGACGCTTTACTCAAAAGTTGCATCTATGCTACATAAAGACCTGCTGGTGCATACCTACAGATCGAACCAGACTGCCAGAGTATCGAGTTAGGTTTGCCACGCGGATTCGATCAAGACCATTGCTTCAAAAGCTTCATGCTCCACTAAAGAGCCCACCAGCCAATAGACGCACGTGCGAGGTTCATACGTGTGAAAATTACTCTTTTAAGGTTGGATTGGGATGCCCCGGTAACTCACGTAGCATGTTAAGTTCATTCCGCCATATAAAATATCTCAAATTAACAAAACTTATAAAAAGCCAACATTTAATGAAAAAAAATACAATACAGCCTAATAAGAGCCGATTACACTCAAAAAGAAATTCAAAACCAACAAAAACAGTTCGAAAAGATCACTTAATCCAAGGGTTGGAAAATTTTGGGGTGGCATTGATTACGGCCCACCATTACATATGTGAAAATTTTATTAAATATTCATCTATCAAAATATATGTATTTAAGTTTAATAATTTAAATAATATATACTTATATGCTGCGTATGGTTAAAAATCTATTTCAAAGGAAAAGCATCTTGTTCCATATTTTTGTTTGGAATGGCACACCTAAGGTCTGATTTAAATGATTTTCAGTGTGAAAGGAATAATCTACATATAAATGGTTTTGTAGGGTGGGATGAACCCAACCGCAATGTGGGTACCACATTAGAGGCACGTGCCAAGAGCATATGTACGTGCGAAGGTGGTCCATTAAGGTTCATGTCTCTCAATTTTCGGGCATGCCTTGTTATTAATTCTGCATTTATTGAAAGTAGCTGGCACGTGAAGCATGCTACCAATTTTCCAGCACACTGCTTCAACAAAAGGCGCACGTGGCACTATTGATGTAAATTGGGTTAGGTTCCACCAAAACCCAACTAAACCACCCCCAAAATTGACTCGGCTGGGGATACGGGAGAAGTGGGTTGGTAACCTCGGGTTCAACCCAACCTGATTCGTAAATTGAATTAGTTTGGGTTTACTCAAATCAATTTGGCCTAACACAACTTTACGTATGCCTAAATTACTTAAACCATCTTATGATCTCTTCACTCTCATACAATCATCTCACATACTTCCTCATCTAGTGTTCCATTTCAGTGTTGAAACATAATTTTTAGAAATTTTTTTATGTTGAGTAGCATAAAATATTTACTTAAAATAAATTAAAAATAAAAAATTGTTATAATCAGAATTGAAAATTCTGATTTTTCTACTCCTTTTGTCAACCCTAACTGCACTAGATTTTCTTAGGATTGGATTAGAAAAAAGTTGAGATTTTAAAAGTTGGATTAATATTTTAAAAATAGGGCTAAGGTTGCATTGACCCAATGCCAAAGGTGGCAAGTGTGAGGAGGGTAGTCGGATAAGGGCGTGGGACATCTCAGCCTTGTATTAGGTGGGCCACAATTCCCACCGTTGGTCCACCTATAGGGTACATCTGAGCCGTCAAACAGGTAGTAATGTAGACGTTGAAGAAGGGTTGGACGAAAAATCAAAGTCAAACGCTAATAATGCGAGTGGTCAAGATGTGAAATTAATGTGAGGAAATTAAAGGTGTAGATTTCCCTTCCGAAATGCGCTAGTTATGGCATGTAATTTATCATATTACGGGTCCAAATCTTAAATTACAATGCCTTTACCTGGTAATTAGTACAATGTTGGGCTAGAAGCTGGCCAGGCGTTAATTAAATGATCCAATTTTCATACCTGATATTCTACTTCTAAATCTGCTCTGATACGAGAATACCATTTTTTAAAAAAAGAAATGAAGTGAACATTTTTATTTTTAGGGGAAACTGCATTTCCTATTAACTTATAAGCTACCCCAATAAGGTGAATGTCAACTAGAAAATGTAAATTAAAGGTAAGTAGAAGTTTTATTCTGGGTTTGATGGGCTACATGTTGGGAACACGGTGGAGTGGCAGATCTAGGACCTTTGGTGAGGAGGGGCAAAATTTATAGATTTCATATTTGCCTCCCAAATTGTTATTTGAGGGGGGCAATTTAACAAAATTAATTATATTTTAAAATATTTTTTTTAATTTTGTAGAGAATTAAAATAATTTGCAACATTTGACTGGGGGCAGTTGCCCACGCTCAGCTCTATGGAGGTCCGCCCATGGAGACTGTCAATGCCAGAAATGGCCTCGTGATCACTGCCATCTATTCCAATAAAAGCAACAAGCATTGACAGGGGATTCATGGATGTGTGCGCATGACACTGCATTGTATTTATTTGATTACAAGCATGAGAGGGAGGATAAGGTAGCATCATATAACTTTAATAATTTTATTTTTTAGCATTATTATTTATATTTTCATTCATTATTTCATATTATATTAACCAAAAATCTTATTTTTACTTTATACGCTTTATGATTGATATAAGGAAAAAATTGAATTATAATCATACAGAAAGCTGTTCTCCACAATTGTGGTTAAAATGTTTGGTTCAAAGTTGGGAATGACTTATTTATAAAATTTAATCCATTCATTATATCTAGTATCACTTTTTAGTTAAGATTAAAAAATTTATTTCAATTGGTGGCTTAAGCAGGTCATAAGGAGAGAGAGAGTTTTAATATATAGATATATATATATATATATATATTTCAAATGAGAAAAATTTTATGGTTTACTTTAAGTCATATATTAAGATAATTCTTTAGATTTTAACTAAATAAGTAGTATTAGCAATGAAAATTGAATTAGATTTTACAAATATATAGCCATGGGCATCAAAAGCATTTTTACTATAATTGTGATAAAAATGTTTCTATATAATCATACCTAATGTTTTTTCTCTCTCTTATATTTATCATTTTCCCTTGTTTATCTTATCATCTAGTATTCTAACCTTAAATATATTTTTTCTTAGTATTGCTAGAGCCTAGCTCCCATGTAGAAAGGACAAGTACAGAACTTACCCCAAGACAGAAAGTAAAAGTCCATAACTTAGAGTCAAAAGCAAATCAGAGGCAGCCAAACCCAACAAACAAAGTAGGACTTTCCAGGGGTCCAACTAGCCCACCGTTCACGGTGTAGACCAATTTATGGCGTGTCTAACGGATTGGGAGAACAGGTCAACGGGCCGTCTGCTTGGACCAAGGGCAGAAGATCATCATAAACTAGAAAAAAAACAAAGGACGGACTAGAGAATGCGATGAACAGTTCGTAATTTGTGCAGAAGTGATTTTGAGCTTAAGCCGGGTTGGGCAATCAGAGAATGAGGAAATTTTTCTTCTTCCTCTCTTTTAATTAATGTGGCATTTGTCTATTCTACATTTTTTTAGTTGTAACCATGAGAAATTATTCTACCACTTCCAATATCTTGAACACAGTTTATTTAGAGAAACTACTTCCAAATGCCTTTTTTTCTTAGAAATGACTTCTCTTTAACGGACTAAGTTGTTGGTAGAATTTTACCATTGATTGCCATAAAAAAAAATTCAACCCATGAAGCTATTTCACCATGGGTACATTTGGTATGAGGGAAAAGAATGGTAAAAAATACCACATGGAAAAGAAAATATAAAAGCCATTTTTTATATTGATATGATGTTTAACCTATATTTTCCATTATTATATATCTTTTTTAAAAGAAATTTATTTATTTTATTTTTACTCATTTTGTGGCTAACATCATTATTTACTTTTTTTTATCTTTATTGATTTTTTTTTATTTTTTCCATCTCTTTTCCTCAAACCAAACACACCCTCATAAGTAAATTGCTAGAATACAACCACATGTTAATTATCAGCAAGTTTGCCACCACGAAGAAGAGGATTGGAGATAAATAATAAATTTGAGTAGCTTTCAAAATACATAATCAGGAAAGGAATACATGCATCCACATGCTGTTGAGGCTTCAACCACCCATTCGCATGCTCATGACCAAATCAACTGCCCAGTCAAAACTCT